>CM077643.1:308071918-308339418 GCA_039707465.1 Rhabdophis nuchalis | reverse complement strand
TGTCCTTTTCACTATGAAGTCTCTCTGCCTCTAATGAATCTATGTAATAATTGGCCCAAGGAGAAAAGGAGTTAGGGTTTTTTTTGCAGCCCACTGACCACTGTCGAGAGTCATCTATAAGCAAACCAAATTTGTTTTTATATCCAGCTCCTCTACCTGTCATGGACTGGATAATCTTTTTATTTTTATTTTGTATTTGATCATCCTTGTGATTAGATTCAAAGTTAAGATTTTTCTTTTAACACAGTTTTTGCTTATTTTCAAATCTAGAGCTTGGTGCTAGAGTCCTCCTTGCTAATTTAGTGCAAGAGGACTAGATTAACAGTAACAGAGTTGAAAAGGAACTTGGAGGTCATCTAGTCCAACCTCCAAACCACCGAACTACCAACCTTTCTGATTGACAAACTCAGCATCTTAGTCACTGAGCCACCTAGCCAGGCTAGGTGATTTGATGAAAGCATCAAGGGACTTCACTATTCCTTTTATTTTTGGTAGATAGCAAAAACTGAAATTACAGTTTATGCAGTCACTAATTCTTCTTTTTCAACCTAGCATGGTAGCCAGGGATGACCCATGATGAAACCATTGGTACTTCTCCAGCAGAATGCCACTTATAGTAAGAGAGATTAAAAGTGCCTTCCATCCTCAAAACCTCCTGTTCCTAATCTAGTCCTTTTTAATTCTATAATTCTTTCATTTTTAACTTTTAAAGTACTTTCAATAGTGCCATAGTCACTTCTAGTAATCAGTTGGTAGATTTCAGTCATGATGAGCATTGTACCTCACAGTCTTGCTATGTACCTCTCCTTGGGTCTCTATTTATCTTCTCTACTTTTTCTATTTCAATAGATTCGTTGGAATTCTGGGATTTATTCCAAGAATTTGCTGGTGTGCAACATGAACATGGTCCTGTGTATGGATTTTGTTTTGTTTTGTTTTGTGTGAATTCAACCACTATGGTTGCACATCTTGACTTATTTATTTTTTCTTTTATCATTACTACCCTGCCAAATCATTAGACTTCAGGTCAGAGGTCATATTCAGCAGGTTCTGACCAGTTCTGGAGAACCAGTATCGGAAATGTTGAGTAGTTTGGAGAACTGGTAAATACCACCTCTGAATGGCCCTGCCCTCACCTATTCTCTGCCTCCTGAGTCTTAGCTGATTGGAAGGAAATGGGGATTTTGCAGTAACCTTCCCCTGGAGTGGGGAGGGAATGGAGATTTTACACTAACCTTCTCTGCCACACCCACCAAGCCTAACCACGCCCACCAAGCCTAGCCACGCCCACACACCACCAAGCTATGCCCACAGAATCGGTAGTAAAAATTTTTTAATCCCACCACTTCTTCAGGTTGTTTACAATACTCTAAAACTAAGTAAAACTACTCTAACCATACATCCCTTCGGCCGATCTGCTCGCACAGAGAGGGCCTTCTCAGGGTGCGGCCGGCCGGGCGATGCTGTCTGGCGACACCCAGGGGAAGAGCCTTCTCTGTGGCGGGCCCAGCCCTTTGGAACGACTTACCCCCTGAACTGCGCACCATCACCGACCTCCGCCTCTTCCGCCAATGTCTAAAGACACATCTTTTCCAACAAGCCAGCCTAGCCTAACCTCCCATGGGGACTTTTTAGTGAGTTTTAAATTGGGATTTTAAAATTGGTTTTAGCACAGGATTAGATTAATTTAATATATTTTTTAATTATGTATTTATTGTTTATATGTTTTTAAATTCCTGTGTGCCACCCTGGGTCCTCTGTGGAGAAGGGCGGGATATAAATATATATATAAAAAAAAATAAGAACCACTATTAACTGAAAACTTAAATATAGCAACCTTATCATTAGTTCAATTAAAAAAGAGAAGAAAAATGATCGCTATTAAATCCTAAAGGCAAGATGGGAAAATAGAGTTGGAAAAGTTGATCTGAGGGAACCTCAAGTGGCAGGCTGTACTGTAATATGAGGAAAATGTCTGCTTCCTTACTTCTTCACTCCCACACCCTGAGGAGCAGAATATGGGGAATCACTTCTTGATTTGCATATATAGAATGGGCCGTTTCTACTCAGCTTCCACTCAATTTTAAAATCAAAGCTAATTGGAACCAAGCCATATTGAGCTTAGCAGCCAATGCATTTGGCACAAAAGTGTGCTATTGACACACGGATAAATTGACAAGCAAAGAACCATTGTATAAACATATCTCAGATGCCTTCCAAGGCCATCAAGTGGTTGGCCAAGTGTCCATTATCTCAGAAACGTAGGAGGCAGAGATGTTGAATTCCAATTTTGGAACATAGAATAGATATTATAAAGACTCTGATTCTTTCTCATTTCAATGGGCAATAACCTGCTGTGTTTAATATTTGGTGAAATAGGTATTCTTAATTAACAGTAACTTCACCAAAGCATGACTAAGCTGAATATTATATATGAACCACACCAGAATAGTCCTATCCATATCTATTTAATTCAAATGATAAAATTCCTATTAAATTTAATGAGATTTTCCCCTGCCAATGAGGATGTGATTGCTTTTCTGATCTTCTCTTTCTCATTAATTTGTGGTAGCTTCTTTTCCAGCTTAAATGAATTTCTAACCAAGAAATTAGTGGTGTAACATTGTTTATGTGAGAAGCCATTCTTCCCATCATTGTTCAAAACATACGGATTCCTGAAGTTTTATTTATCTTTAGCATTTGAAATTCTGTATGGGTAATCTTGTTAACTTGTCTTCATTAGATCTCAGTAAAATTAAAGTGCTTATAAAAGCTTCACTGGAATAATTATGTCTTGGAGAAAGAAATCCACAATAAACATGAATAAAACTTCAACTAAGCATTTTCACCAAGATGTCATTTTGGCAATTAGTGTAACAGTATAGAAAATGTTATAAAGCTTTTAAAACATTTTGTCTCCTTTAAATTATCTTGAAAACAGAGAATGAAAAAGATACATTGTTACCCAGATTAAAAATAAACAAAAACATGTTTTATGTTGAAAAGTGAATGCTGTCTAAATAATGCTTAATTGGCCATGATACATCGGGCAATATCAGCTTGGTAAATCTATTCCCCAATTCTCTAGACCAGGGGTCTGCAAAGTCGGCTCTTTTAAGACTGGTGGACTTCAACTCCCAGAATTCCCCAGCCAGCTATGCTGGCTGGGGAACTCTGGCAATTGAAGTCCACCAGTCTTAAAAGAGCTGACTTTGCAGACCCCTGCTCTAGACTATTACTTTACTTTACTTTACTTTACTTTTTTACTTTACTTTACTTTACTTTACTTTACTTTACTTTACTTTACTTTACTTTACTTTACTTTACTTTACTTTACTTTACTTTACTTTACTTTACTTTACTTTACTTCACTTCACTTCACTTCACTTCACTTCATTGTCATTGTACGTATATACACAGTTTACACATACAATGAAATTCACATAATACCCAGAGACCAGGTCCAACATCCACTAACAATCCCCAAAACATACCCCACCCAACAAAATATCCCCGCCCCTAAACCATCCGCACAACAGACAAAGAAGTGCTGTCCAATAGGTCACTGATGGTGACCCTTTAGTTCATGGTTGAGTGCAATTATAGCTCTGGGATAAAAGCTATTTAAATGTGTGGTCCTAGTTTTAATTGTTCTGTATCTTCTGCCAGAAGGCAACAGTCTAAAAAGATTGTAAACAGGATGGGAAGAGTCTCTGAAAATGTTAAGCCTGCTCAGTTTCAGGGAGAGGACGTTCCATGAAGGCCACTGACATCCATTGCATTTTAAGATGTGTACAAACAAATGCTTTCACCTCTAGGAAGAAGACAATGGCAAACTGCTTGCAAAAATGGTGCAAAGTAAATTGTATGGACTTAGCCATGTAGTTATTAAGACTCAAGATTTACTGGAAGAGACCAAAACAAGAACAATATCCCAAAACTAAACAAATACAGACAAATATGTGACCAGGTAGAAAAGAACACAAGTGCTTTATTTAAAAAAAAAATTCATAGGCTCTCACACTGTGTCAGTCAGTTTGGTTAAGGCATCAGGCTAGAAACTGGGGAAATCACAAGTTTCAATCTTGCATTAGGCATGAAATCAACTGAATGCCATTGGGCCAGCCACTTCTTCTCAACTCTAGGAAGAAGGCAATGGCAAATTGCTTCTAAAAATGGTACTAAGAAAACTGCAGGGACTTTTTCATATAATAGTCAGGAGTCAAATTAAATGCAATACAGTTCCCAAATAAATATATCTGAGTTTGATTTTAAAAACTGGAGTCATTATCTACTTCAAGCACCTGGACAAATTCCATTAAGCATTGTGAGATGACAGTATGTTCTTGGCAAAGGAAAAGAATTGAATCAAGTTAGCTGTTACAATATTTGGTGTTCATTCCCATAGTAATATGATGGATGTAATACAAACTTAAGACTGAAGGTGCATAAAAACAAATTCCCTGTCTGATATGTAATCCTTAGAGATTTCTGAGAATTGCTGTGTAGTCCTTAATCATAACTGGGTCTTGCTGGTTATAAATTATTTCCAGTTGTTGTAGCCAAAGGGCTGCAAACGATTACAAGCTCATAATGTCTTCAGTTCCTCCTGACCTTAATTTTAAGTCTAAGTCACACAAATCACTTAGGTCTTTCAAATGTCCTTTTCTTTTTGAGATAGTAGTACAACCTCCGTGAAACAGCTACTGCATTTCTCTTCTGCCCAACCTAGCTAGGAAGAATGAAAGTGGGACTTACAACTAGATCTATATGTGGGATATCATAGCCTCCTAGGATTCCAAATCCCTTGTTTTTTCAGCAGAATAGTTGCCATACCATCTATCTCAGGGAAGCCTAAAAAGGCAATTAGGCAGTTTGTTCAGCAATCAAAACACAGAGGCTTGAAAGCTAGTTTTCATTTGGAGTGAGAACTTTTGAAAGAATAGCAAACAACCCAACTCATGTTCATAGAACAAAGACAACACTCTTCAGGAGGAGATGGAAGTTACTGTTCTGCAAAATAAGGATATTTTCCAAATCCAAACCATCTTTGAAATAATAATTCACAGGCAATGAATTGAATAATTACACAAGCTGCTTGCACTTTAGTTATAGCCACGATTTTGGGTTTTCAGTAAATTCAGCTCTCATGGCTTTTTCTTCCAGAACAAAACATTTTATTTATTTGGGAAGATCCACTGTAATTGTTAGCTCAAACATCCTGCTGGCAAGGATATCATTAATGTACTGTATTGTATTAATGTACTGGTAGCTTTTGTCTAGTTCCCACATCTTTTTTCTTACCAGACAATTGTACAGGAAGAAATGAAGTAAAACCAATTTACCGAGTGCTAAACCAATATATCATAGCTGCTTAGGTTTTTATTCCAAAACTCTTCTACCATTTAGATGTCAATTCTTGCTAATTCAATTTGTGTTTGCAACCATTTAACAATTTGGCAGGCTTTTTATAAATCACACATCATAAATTTAACTTCACTTCCCCTTGGCATGAACCTATGATAACATTTTTGGGACAATGCTCTTGTCCCATGTCCAAACTATATCTAAGAAAACGTAAAGTCACTCCCAGATTATCCAGTGTTCAAGTAGTATTTTACCACTTCTCAAAATACAATTTTGTATGGATATGATTTGGCTTGCTTCACAGACTATTTCAGTGCAGTTATTTCTGGCCTTATTGTTGGCAGCACCTGGAAATAGCTATGAGATGTTTATGTATGTTGCAGATTCTGGACTTCCAGAATAACACAATTCTGATTTTAATAACTGTAATCAAATGCTGCCCAACCCAAACAGAAATGGACAAAGGGTACCTATCCCCCTCCCTTGGGGACATAACTAACCATGCTGAATTGTAGAAATGACCATTCTTTCTCCAGGATGAATTGTCTCTATTCTTTTAGGTCTCTCAGGGGTGCATCCATTGTTACCAACTCCATTCACCTTGCCAGTGGTTATCCTCTTCCTTCTTTCCTCCACTTTCCCCAGCATTATGGATTTCTTATGGGTGGTGAAGTCTTTGCATAATGCGTTCAAAGGCATTAATCTACTTTAAAAAAACGGAGTTAAAGATAAACTGGCAGTCATAACACAACTCATAAGATGCCACTTTTGTGAGAAAGCTTGGTTAAGAGTTGCATTTCTGTGGAAGCAAAATAGGGTACACTGTATTATAAACTTAATATTTGAAGGAGTTGTAATATATGCACTGCTTATTCTCATATCATGAAATGAAATAGATGTTATCCAAAATACATTGTACTATCTCAAAACCAATTTAATGGACAAATACTGCAAATATAAGGAAGGAAGATATTGGTTTGCCTCTACTATATGTACATGATCAAAATTTTTGGCCCAATTCTGCACATTACATAATCCTAATCAGGAATTATTACCATGGTTTTTCTGGGTTTATATTTAGCATAATGTATTATATTAACATAAGGTCTTCTAATATTGAATTTAGCAATTAGAGCCAATGGAACCATTACAGGAAATAGCAGCATATTTGGATAAAGCCTCATGTTTGCAGAAATACAGAACCCCATAAGACAGATCTTGCAAAAAATAAATGAAGATTAATTACATTCAGTAACAATGAAATTCTGAGTCTATAATTAAAAAAAATACAAAACCGAAGTGGAAAGAGACATCCGAAAGCAATATTTCATATGTGTAAGGGCACATTTTAAGACAAGATAAAAATATGGAATCTCCTAAAAACAAGTCCTATTAGCTTCATTGTCAAATGTCTTTTACTCCAGAGAAAACTATAGAAAGAAATATTTAATCACCTATGCCAGTATGGTGTATCTACATTCCAAAAACAGATTAAAATCTCAGCAGGAACTGCTCAATAGAAATTTACCATGCTTGATGTATTGAGGTATTTACAAATTGCTGGAAGAAGTGACCTCATGAAAAGTGGGACCTTCAGAAAAGTGACAGGATTTGAAACACACAAAATCAAGATCATCTATTAGGACCTATATATAATTTGTTTCTGCAATGTGACATGGAGATGGAACAAATTAAAAATTGCATGATAAAGTGGATGGAAAATTCAAAAAAGCAATTACAGTAGGACAATGGAAAGAATTGTGAAAGAAACTCAGTCGAAGTCACTGCAAGCCATAATTTGAGGGAACATTTGTTTTAAATGTTTTACAGATGGTATATAGCTACATCAATAATTACCAAGATAGACAAATCATAAAAGAACAAATGCTGGGAATGCCATAAGAAAAAAAGGAGGAACATTTTACCATATGCAGTGGTTAGGTAAAAAAATTAAAACAAATAAAATCAGTAATGTTACAAAAAAGAAGAAGAAAAAGAAAGAAAAGAAAAACTCAGTAGTTTCTAATATAAGTACATATGAGATAAAACTGAGTCTAGGTTATCAGCAAAGAAATATAAAGGTCCAATCTTATCCATTAGAAAATTAACTAGACAAATTATGAATAATTATAATATCTGAAAGTATATTTTAAATAAACCATACCCTTTGATCATGCACAATTATAAACAATAATGACAATAAATAAATAAAGGAATAAAGCAGTAATAGTATAAACAGACTTCTTTTTTGCTTCCTTTATGTAATAAATCAAGTGAAAAGAGAGAAAATTTATGGAATGTATTAAATTTTTTAAAACATTAATATACTTACACTTAACTTCTTAGTTTGAGAAATTAACATAGCCACAAAAGCCAAAGGCAGCGTATAATTAATGAAAATTTAAATACTCAAGTCTATTATTTTAATAAATTATATAAAATTAAAATTATACAAAAACAGCAGTTAATATCAAGGTTTTCCTTATTTTTCATGAAGTGGAAATGGTAGTGGGGTCCAGTTAGTCTGAAAGTTTTCTGTTTTCTCCTATCTTTAAACTGAATATATACAGACATTAATAAGCAGTTTTCTTTAATTATTCCTCCTACTTAAATGAAACTGGATTACAGGTTCTCCAACCATGTACTTGTATTTGTGATTTCTGTTCTGGTTACTTGTACTTATCCAGAATAGAAAGAACTTTGCTGTTTCTAGTTACTGCCATAATCTCCCAGCAACCTGCCAAATCAAACTTTCATTCCAGTAAAGGCTAAACTGGCACTTCCATATATATTGCAATACTGCTGTAGTGAGATATTCAGGAAGGCTGCCCAAGTAGATCAGGAAAAGAACATCACAATATTACTTTGTATCTTGGTTTCAATATTATAGTTATAGTTTATTTGATTTATAAACTATAAAAGAGTCCCAAAAGGGACTCGGGGCGGTGCACAGGCAATTTAAAAAACATATATAAACAACAATATACAAAATATAAAACCAAATTAAATTAATATCCCTGTGCTAAAAATGTAAATACATTAAAACAATATCCCTAAAACCAATTTAAAACAATTTAACTGCAGACTGTGGGCTAGGTGATGTAAGTTAGACCAGGCCGGCCTGTTGGAAAAAATAAGTTTTAAGGTTCAGGCGGAAGGAGCGAGATCCGTAATCATTCTCAGTTTGGGTGGTAGGTCGTTCCAGAGAGTTGGGCCCTCCACAGAGAAGGCCCTTCCCCTGGACGTCGCCCGCTGGCATTGCCTAGTGGACGGCACCCGGAGAAGTCCCTCTCTGTGGGAGCGAATCGGCCGAAGGGATGTATGGGGCAGGATGCGATCCCGAAGATAACTAGGTCCCATGCCATTGCATTGTCAAGAGAAGAGAATTATATGCATCACCTTCAAACTATTTTGAGGGATTGACCAATATAAGTGGTGAGGATGGAGAGTAGAAGAGCTTCTTAGATCATTCTTTTCCCCCAGTTTACCTTCTTATTCACAATACTCTAATATTTTAATTTTAAAAATGCCTGTAATCTCCTGGATAATGAACAGCAATTTATGTTTTAACCCACTCACTCATTCACTGGGGATTATATCTAGCAAAACTCTGAGCATCTGATTCCTTTCCTAATTAAAAACATGTAGTTTAAGAGTTCTGAGATCAAACCCACAAGTCAAAGTGGAATCATGGCTTTGATAATATTCCAAGATCATTTTTTTTAAAGAAATAACTTTTAATTAAGTTGTTTGAAAAATAACTTAATCTTTGCATAATTTTCCAGTTTAAATTTCAGGCTATGAAAGGCCTGAAATGTTCTCCAGCCTCACATGCCAAACTTGCATGCTCTATGTTTCTGAATATTCAGTGTACTGTGGCAGAGAGAAGCAAATAGTATAATTTAATAAAAGTTTAGGATTAAAGCCTAAACTAGGAGGAAATAAATTACATTGAATGCAGCTCAACAGGGTATGAGCTGGGGAATGGAATTTTCATATTGAAAGCCTGCATAGGCATTTAGATAATACATATACAATTCACATTTACTTATCAATGAACAATTGCATTCAATTCCACCGTCTTCAAATTGATCAATCTAGCAAAAAAAAAAAAGTGTTCTTTACATCCTTGGTAATTAGATGATCTCTAGACAAAATATATGTTCACGGCGAATCTTCAGAGAATAGTTTCTTTTATGATGGACCCTTGACCATAAATGTTTAGGTTTAAGAAAAAAAGGCAGCTGTTTCTGAAAGGCATTAAAATTATCATATGAAAAATAAATTTCACTGCAGGCAGTTTTCTATCTTGGTATAACTCTTTGGACATGTTCCCTTTTGCAACTTGAATAAACATAGATTCACACTTGAACAAATCTGTCACTCTCATGTTTATTCTATTGTAACTCGTTCCCCAAGCTTTTAAATTGTAATCAAAGGTAAAAGCTTATTCTGATTATATTTTTCTTTAGCTCACACAGGCTTTTACCATCTATTTGAGAAGTTATATTGGCAACACAGAAACAACAGACTCTAATCTCCACAGTTATCATGAGATCATAAGGTTTCCTGAGAAAAAGAAATGGTATTCAACTTCCTCAAAGACATTATTTGGAGGTGTTTTCCATACATGAAATTATTCAGCAATCTACATTCAACTCAGGAACACAACAAGATAGAACTGCTGTGACCTAATAAAAATGATTTTCTAAGAAGGCTAAAGGTTTTAAACAGAACCCAGTCTCATTTTACTACAATGAGCCTTTTGTAAGTCCTTCATCCGCAAGCAACAATATATTTAAGCCAGTGGCTATATTGAAAATGTGTGGTGGGCATACAAACAAAACTGTTGCATAACTTGGTCTTTGGGAAACAAGTTTGCTGTTTTCAAGAAAGCCTGTGTCAGCCTCTGCTTCACTTGCTTGCTATTGGCTGCCATAGAAATGGGGAAGGTGGGGGCATTGTATTTGGGATGGGAATTATATGGTACTGGAGGAGATATGGAAAAGGGAGTTTTGTTCTTGCCATCTTTTATGTGTGCTGATGGCCAGTGTTTGAGTCTGGTCAAGGCCAACTGTCTCGCAATCCAACCCAATGATGCCTTTTGAAGATGCAACCCACGTGACACCTTAAGGAGTTGCATATTGGACACTAGGGTGTTGTTGTTGGAGGGAGGGGGCTGGGAATCATTTGATATGTACTTTTTTGTGCCTTTTTGGCTTCGATCTTGCTTTTCTTTCACTGCTATCTTTTCATAACAAGTAAAAGTATCTTAATTTCTACAAACAATGGAAATGAGTGTTTTCTTTCTTAGTTATTGATGGAGGCACGTTTGACAGCCTGGAATTGTAATCATTTTTCATGCTGATGGAGTAAGCACTGAATTTCAGTGGAATTTGTGCTAGGTAAGTCATTGTAAGATTCCAATTTATATCCTTTACAATACAATACAATACAATAGCAGAGTTGGAAGGGACCTTGGAGGTCATCTAGTCCAACTCCCTGCCTAGGCAGGAGCCCTATGCCATTTCAGACAAATGGCTATCCAACATCTTCTTAAAGACTTCCAGTGTTGGGACATTCACAACTTCTGGAGGCAAGATGGTCCACTGGTTAATTGTTCTAACTGTCAGGAAATTTCTCCTCAGTTCTAAGTTGCTTCTCTCCTTGATTAGTTTCCACCCATTGCTTCCTGTTTTGCCCACAGGTGCTTTGGAGAATAGTTTGACTCCCTCTTCTTTGTGGCAACCCCTGAGATATCGGAAGACTGCTATCATGTCTACCCTAGTCCTTCTTTTCATTAAACTAGACATATCTAGTTCCTGCAATCGTTCTTCATATGTTTTAGCCTCCAGTCCCCTAATCATCTTTGTTGCTCTTATCTGCACTCTTCTAGAGTCTCCATATCTTTTTTACATCGTGGCGACCAAAACTGAATGCACTATTCCAAGTGTGGCCTTACCAAGGCCTTATAAAGTGGTATTAACACTTCTCGTGATGTTGATTCTATCCCTCTGTTTATGCAGCCTAGAACTGTGTTGGCTTTTTTGGCAGCTGCTGCACACTGCTGGCTCATATTTAAATGGTTGTCTACTAGGACTCCAAGATCCCTTTCACAGTTACTGCTATTGAGCAAGGTACCACCTATACTGCACCTGTGCATTTTGTTTTTCTTGCCTAAATGTAGAACCTTACTTTTTTCACAATTGAATTTCATTTTATTAGATAGTGCCCAATGTTCAAGTTTGTCAAGATCTTTCTGTGTCTTAAGTCTATCTTCTGGAGTGTTGGCTATTCCTGCCAGCTTGGTGTCATCTGCAAATTTGATGTTCCACATTTATCCCCTCATCCAAATCATTGATGAAGATGTTGAAGAGTACTGGGCCTAAAACAGAGCCTTGTGGTACTCCACTGCATACTTCCCTTCATGTAGATGCAGTTCCATTGAGGACTACACGTTGAGTGCGGTTGGTCAGCCAGTTACGAATCCATCTGGTGGTGATGCTGTCTAATCCGCATTTTTCTACTTTATCTAATAGTAGGTTATGGTCTACTTTATCAAATGCCTTGCTGAAGTCCAAGTAAATTATATCCTCCTCCTCCTCCTCCTCCTCCTCCTCCTCCTCCTCCTCCTCCTCCTCCTCCTCCTCCTCCTCCTCCTCCTCCTCCTCCTCCTCCTCCTCCTCCTCCATATGTCTACAAAAAAGTGTTGATATCTCAGAAAACCCTTTTTAAAAAGGCAATCAGATTTCAGATCTATTTGCCTACTCACTGCCTCTTTCTTGACTTGAAATCCTGATACTAATATACTAAGTTTGCTTTTGGGACTGTCTATTCTGGTGAATAATGGGATGAGCTTGTCGATCAGAAGGTTTGGCAGTTCAGCAGTCCAAATCCCTAGTGCTGTGTAATGGAGTGAGCTCCCATTACTTGTCCCAGCTTCTGCCAACCTAGCAGTTTGAAAGCATATAAAAATGCAAGTAGAAAAATAGGAACTACTTTTGGTGGGAAGGTGACAGTGTTCCATGCATCTTTGGCATCTAGTCATGCTGGCCACATGACCACGGTGATGTCTTCGGACAGTGCTGGCTCTTTGGCTTTGAAACGGAGATGGTACCACCCCCTAGAGTTGGGAACAACTAACACATATGTGTGAGGGGAACCTTTACCTTTATTCTGGTGAATGAAGAGTGTCTCATGAAATTATTTTTTCAATAATATTTATTCACAAGAATACCTCAAGAAAAGGAATACTATACAATTGCCAAAAGACTTAGATCTCAAAAGTGACTTTATTTTAGTACAGTATAACTTTTGTTTGGATGTTTATACATGATTGCTAGCATAGATTTTACGATGATATATTTGCATTTCTTTCCACTTTGTAGTACAAATGAAAATTTAATGTATTATCTATATTTTGTTATGAAGCCTCGGAAGGGGTCAACGACTTCGACGTGAAAGTTCTCAATATCTTTTACACACCCTACCCTTTACCCTATTTGTAAAAAATTATAAAACCCAATAAAACTTTTTTTTCAAAAAAGAAGAAGAAAAGGAATACTGATTTTTTCAGGAATTTATTGTTTTCATAAGTAAGGAAGCTTTAAGGCCTTTATCATAACTTTACTTATATGTCTGTAGTACAATGTTTTTTACATTTTCATACATTGTGAGCTACAATATTGAATACAGTACTGCAACTACATGTCTCTGCCATGAAGTGAAATGACTGGGTATTATTTTGCAACATTAAAAATGAATTAATTGACTTCCTGTTCCTGTTCCCGGCGGCGACGGACGAACCTTGGGGTTCGTCCGCCGTTTTGTTCTTTTTTCTGCCCCTAACGGGGCGGGGCACCCCCTTTTTTTGGGGGTCCCTCCGTAAAACTGGCTTGCCTGGGCTGGTTTATCCTGGCGGCGGCTGGGAAACGGCCCTTGTCTTCGGTTTAGGCGAAGGAAGACATGCTGCGGGGGGAGTTTCCCTTCGCCAATGGAGGACAGTTACGATCAGCAAAAATTTAAAAAGAACTGAGCATCAGGTCGGAAGGCTCCCTGGGGCTTTGGCAGCGAGGTGAAGAGTTAGTGATTTACAACATTATTTATGCTGGCAGCCTGGAGTGAAAGAACGTAGAGGGGGGTGTTTGTTGGTTAAACCTCCCCTCGGATTTAAAGCGGCGTTCTGAAATGGCTTCTTGTTGCAAGGAAGCGGATACTTTGTTTCCGGACTGCATTGAAAGAAGCGAAAGTGATCTGCGGCTGACTTTCTTACAATGTATCTAAGTCTGGTTGGCTAGATACAATTTTTCTCGGGTTATTTTCTCCTCCTGGCTCTCAGATGGGGCGGTGGAGGAAGGTTCCCTTTGTTCCTGAATGACTATTTTTACCTTTGGAAAATTACCAACATCTTTTCGTGAAATGGACTCTCTCTCTCTACTAATGAAGAAATTTCTGGACTAATTGATTCCTTCCCTGAGTGCCTTCTCTGTTAAAGTTTTTGATTGTGAAAAGTGTTTCTCTGCTGGGTCTTGAACTCTTTTACAACTTTCACCTGAACTGTTTTGCTCCTGATTTGCCTCAACGGCCCCACCCCAAAAACGCCATCTTAGTGACACTGACTTTAACAGCTTACCATGGCATCAAAATCAGAATTGGCAGGATTGGAACAAAGAATATCATCTTTGGAATCGGTGTTACAAGTTTTGGTGCAGGAAATTAAAGCTTTGAGAGCTGATAATAAAAGTTTTAAGGAGGACCTTCTGGAAACACGGAAACAAGTGTTGGAGAATTCACAGAAGACTGAGGAGCTGGAAGGGGGGTTGGCTGGGGCAAAGGGAGAACTTAAAAATGTCAACATTGAAATTGCAGATTTGTCTGGTCATATGTCTAGGATGGATTTTGAAAGGATGTCATATTTTTTAAGATTTCAGAATGTTTCTGAAGAATCTGGTGAATACCTTCCTGATCTCATGAGCACAATTTTAGCAGAATATTTACAGAAACCTAAAGATGAGATCAGGGGGGATATTGACCTAGTCTACAGAATAAATTCAGCATATGCCAGGATAAATGAAGTACCCAGAGAGATACATATTAAATTTGTTAGAAGGTCAACTAGAGAGGGAATTTTGAAGGCGCAGAGAGGGGGGGCGTTGATTTACCAACAAAAGGAAGTCACCATCTTGAGGCAGATCCCAAAAAAGATTAGGGAGGTGAGAAGGAAATTTTCCTTCTTATCCAAAAAATTGTATGACCACGGGATTTGGTTCAAGTGGGTGATGCCGGAAGGGATGTTGGTCTTCTGGGATGAAGGAAGAGTGAGGATTAAAACAGTTGCTGAGGCGGAAGCCTTTCTTAAAAAACATTCCGCTATCCTGGGGGAAGATCCAGGGGGGACGGAGGGGGCCACGGCCCAGCCCGTTGGGGGCCAGGGAGGAGAAAAAGAAGATACAATTGCCAAGAGACTTAGATCGAAAAAATGACTTTGCTTTTTTAAAAAATTATTATTAATATTGCTTAACCTTATGTCTGGATGTTTGTACGTGACTGCTAGCATAGAATGGAGAATTTAGGAATTTTGTACTTATTTTCACCTTGTAGTACTTTTGGAAAAATGTTTTTTTTTAATGTTTTATTATGAAGCCCTAGAAGGGCCAATGATCCCGACGCGAAAGTTCTTAATATGTTTCTATATCCCTTACCCTACCCTTTTCGAAAATTGTAAAAACCAATAAAACTTTTTCAATATTAAAAAAAAAATGAATTAATTAAAAAAAAAAAAGGAACCAATTAAAAATCCAGTCAATGTAGTCTGGTTAGCCTTTCTGCCTAGAGTTCTTTTCATTGGGTCAGTCTATGAACACAATATTGTAAATAAATATAATGGACATTAATGTAAATAAATAAACATCTTATGAATAAAGAACTTAAAATAAATTTAACAAAATAAGGTTCTTAACTATCAGTAAATTAAATTTCAGCTTGATCTTCAAATAGCTCTCTCCAAACTTTCTTCGAAACATTATTACCAACTAATGCATAACACCAAATTTCCTTCACCCTGATCTGAAGTATTAATGAAGGAGACACTCCATATAAATTCTAAGTGATCAAATTATATCTGATCTCTCCCTCTTCTCCCCCCCTTCTGCACTAAATATCTAATTAATGATGTAAACATACCTTAGATCTCTTACTGAAAGTTATTTATAACAGCTATCTACATTTCTGTCATTTCAACTGGAATTATTCTGAAACTATTTCTCCTTGCTCAAAGACAATTTCCCTAGCATTGTGAATCTTAAAAGAATGACATAATTCAATTGTAACATGTCAGACAGAAATGGGTGGTATTTGAATAGAGCTGACTTTTATCAACAAAGTTTTCTTTTTATGCTTTTAGATTTCTATTGACATGTAGTTTCTTCTTAGGCTGATATTAGGTCTGTGCAATGAAATAGCAATGAAATATTATTTATCATCAGAACTACTATTGTGTTTAAAAAAAACCCTCACAAAATGATTACAGGCTCTTCACTTATAAATCCCAGCAAGTACTTTTATAATAATGCAAGGTAATTACTAACAGTGTGTTCAGTCCATAGAAAATTAATTGTACTTCAGTCCATAGAAAATTAAGTGTACATTAAATCAATTCCACTTAGGCAGTAAATTATACTCACCAAGCTTATGGCATTTAGTGAGATTTCAATGTCCTGTGCTTTCAAGATTTCACTAGTCAATGTTATTAATCATTCTATTTATAAAGTAATTATAACACAATGTTTTTTTTAAACATTGTTTTGGAATTTTAAAATTTAATAAGAATAACCATGATGAACCAAGATATCACATACATTCTACTGCGCGTAAAAATGTACAGATCATTTATCATTGTAATTTGCTAAAATGGGAAGGTGTTGGTAAGACTGGTAAGACTGATAAAGTGTATAGGGAAGAAAATTCAGACACAAATTTTATTCATATAAAATATTGTTCCTACTCTTTCAGAATAACAAAACAACAACACTTCTCAGAATTTCTTTCTCATTCTCTCCCCCCCCCCCCACATACACACATAGGGGCACTGCAACCCTTAATATTATGCTTAGTACATACATCAAGAATTACCGCTAGTAAGAACATAAGAACAGCCTTGCTGGAACAGGCCACAGCCCATCTGGTCCAGCATTCTGTCTCACACAGGGGCTCCCCATTTGCTTCAGGATATTCCCAAGCAGATGTCTTCACCTGCTTATGATTCCCTGCAAATGGCATTGAGAGATATCCTGCCTATCTTTCCAACCCGGAGGGTGTCCTTAGGCATCCATAATGATAGCCATGGATACCCTTGTTCTCCATGAACTCGTCTAATCCTTTCTTAAAGGTGTCGAGGCTGACAGCTGTCACCACTTCTTCTGGCAGGGAGTTCCATAGACCAGTGATTCTCTGGGAGAAAAAGTACTTCCTCTTATTTGTTTGAGGTCTAGCTTCCAAAAGTTTCATGGAGTGCCCCCTAGTTCTAGTGTTGTGCGATAGGGAAAACAGTTTTTCCTTTTCTACTTTCTCCACACCGTGTATGATTTTATAGACTTCAATCAGGTCACCTCTCAGGCGCCGTCGTTCTAGAGTGAAGAGGCCCAGCCGTTGCAGCCTCAGATGGTAATGAAGGTGTTCCAGCCCCCTAATCATTCTGGTTGCCCTCCTCTGCACCTTTTCCATTTCCATAATATCCTTCTGAAGGTATGGTGACCAGAACTGTACACAATACTCCAGATGGGGAATCTCACCATAGATTTATAAAGAGGCAAAATGACACTTGCTGACTTATTTTCTATACCCTTCCTAATGATACATTAGTCAAGAATTAGTATCAATGTGTCTGTCGTACAGCATTATTAACTGAGTGCTGTGTGGATGCTGGAAGAATGCTTGCATCCCTCCAAGCAACATAGCTATTATTACTTAACCCTAATTTGACATAATAGCTTAAAGAGCAAGTCTAACAAATAAGCTGCTATCCATGACAGTTAATGTTCCAAAATTTCAAAAAATATGCCAGGCTAAATGTCACAGAATATCCATTCAACCATTACTTCCACCTCTTAATCCCATTTGGATAAATCTTTATTCTAGTGATATATTTCTATTTCTGGAACAGTTTTAGACTGCCAGAGTTTTTGTAAGCTTTGATAAAAGCTTATCTTTGTCAGGGGTATTGCTTTCTGAATGAAATTATGTCTGTCTGTCTGTCTGTCTGTCTGTCTGTCTGTCTGTCTGTCTGTCTGTCTGTCTGTCTGTCTGTCTATATCTATCTATCTATCTATCTATCTATCTATCTATCTATCTATCTATCTATCTATCTATCTATCTATCTATCTATCTATCTATCTATCTATCTATCCATCTCACAAGAACATCAGAACAGTTTCTTTAAATGAGTGATGCAGTGGAGGGTTCTGGCAGCCGCTATTGCTGGCTCACTCAGGGACGGACTGCGCGCGCATACACAGTTCTATAAAAATGCTTCTATGCATGTGTAGAAACCAAAAACAAGATAGGAGAACTATAGGTTTGGGGGCATGGCCAGCTTGGATCACTGTCGGTTCCAGCGACCCACACCACCAAGCTACCACCAGTTCAGCTGAACTGGTAGGAATCCACCACTGGAGTGAATGCAAAATAATATCTTATCCCGGTGAAGCATTGGAAGAAGAGGTAGCGTTTAGGGTCATTTATGAAAGGCATGGACTCAGAAGAATATTTTAATCTGTCTTGGGTTTTCCCTCTTTAGGCCAGTGTGGGGTCAATCTTGACACAGAGTTTTCAGTCTTGAAGTGGTCATAACAGGTTCAGGATTACAGAATAAATATTCTGCAACCCAGCTGTAGCCTTTCATTTGCAGAAGTATTACAGGGCTACGTGGAACATTGGACACAGAAAACACACAGGATGGCCTTATATTGGGATAGGATGCAATAGTAGGTACAGAATATAGGATATTCTGGATCACAGGGACCCAGCTGGTGGCTTTAAATTAAAACAGAATTGGAAAAGACTGTACACTCTCCCAGTATATAGTGAATTTATATGCTGAACAAGGACAGCTGGTTTGGAAGATGAATGTGGTTTTAAAGCTGGAGGAATGATACTATCTCAATAGCTGAAAATGCAAAGAAACTAAAAGCTGTAGTAAGCGATGTCATTTTATTCTGCATGGTGGATTCCAGAAAAAGTGAAAAAAAAAATATTAGGCATACTTTCATAAGGTGATACAGAGTTTTTAAAATTAATGATTAACCAGAACTTTTTCCTATTAGGAAAAGGCTTATGGATGACTGGTTTTATATATGGTAACCACAGCAAGGCTATTATATGCACAAAGATGGAAAGCTTTAGGAATATCCAAAATGGAGGACTAGATTGTGAAGATGGCAAAATTTGCAGGAATATTGACTTGTTTGATTAAGAAGTGAACTACAATTATTTTGATGAAAGACTGGAAACCCTTTATGGAATTTTTTACTGAAAATGGACAAAATAAATAAACTACTAAATTTAGGATTTATTGATTACAAAAGTTTGTCTGTGGAAAAAGAGAACCTTGATACATAATTTGGGAGGTTGGAAATGGTAATTACTATATCTGTAACTACAGCCAAGAAAATTGGAAACAATTTCTTTTTCTTTTCTTTCTATTATCTTTTCCTTCTCCTTTTTTATATTTTCTTTTTCCAAATTCTGTAGTTTTTGAAATCTATGTAAAATCTTCTCTTAATAAAAACCATTCTAAACAAACATTAAATAAGCAAGCAGTCAAGAAATATGCTAAAAATTAGCACTTGGTAGAACAGTGATGAATGAAATCCTTGGAAAAGATATTCAGATGCTGTGTTGTATCTATATCTATACTATGGCTCTATATGTCTTTATGGGGATCAGAATAACGCAGCATCCTTTCTGATACTCTAAGGAAGTAAAAATTCCTTTGGAGAAATAGGATAGAAAAGGTATTTACACTTTTGAACTTTGGTGTTAGAGAATACAAATATTTTATTTATTTATTTATTTATTTATTTATTTATTTATTTATTTATTTATTTATTTATTTATTTATTTATTTATTTATTTATTTATTTATTTATTTATTTATTTATTTATTTATTTATTTATTTATTTATTTATTTATTATTTCTCACATATTTGAACAGCGCATTTCTCCTCAGAGAACAATCCCGGGCATTTATATTTTAACAAATGTTAAAATATAAAATTATGAAAATTAAAAAAAAAATATAGAAAGGAGGCCAGGCTAATTCAACCATATTAGTTAAAAAGGTGAAGTGAGAAATCTCAATGGGCCAACCAGCCCCATGACTCTGTGATGTCCTGGAGAAGGCAGCCATGTTTTAATTTCTTTTCACAAGGCCAAGAGGGTGGGGGCCTGCCTTATTTCCTGGGACAGAATCCCCTTGAGATGCACTCGAAGGCTGCAGCTGGTCCAAAATGCAGCCACGCGGGCAGTTCTGGGAGTTACCAGATACTCCCACGTAACACCGCTCCTGCGCAGGCTGCACTGGCTGCCTGTGGCCTTTCGGGTGCGTTTCAAGGTGTTGGTTATCATCTTTAAAGCGCTCCATGGCACAGGACCTAGTTATTTGTGGGATCGTATCCTGCCCCATACATCCCTTCGGCCGATTCGCTCTCACAGAGAGGGACTTCTCCAGGTGCCGTCCACTAGGCAATGCCAGCAGGCGACGCCCAGGGGAAGGGCCTTCTCTGTGGTGGGCCCGACCCTTTGGAATGACCTTCCCCCTGATATCAGAATGACCACGGACCTCCGCTCCTTCCGCCAGAAACTCAAAACTCACCTGTTCCATCTAGCCGGCTTGGCCTAACTTCATGCTTCTCGCCCCAGTCTGTAATTTTAAATTATTTTATTCGGTTTTATGGATGTAGTTTTAACTTTTATAAATTTGTACAGAAGACTATTTAATTCGATTTTAACTTTGTATGTATTGTTATGGTTTTAGTAGTTTTAATTTTACCTGTACACCGCCCCGAGTCCCTTCGGGGAGAGGGGGCGGTCTAGAAATCTAATAAAATAAAATAAATAAATAATAAAAAGCACCCAAAGAGGTTTTTTTTCTTTTTGAGTAAAAGTTTTTTATTGATTTTACAATTTTATAATGTAAGGAAAGGGTAATTAGGGTTTATATTATACATTTTACCAGAGATGGTGACTGCAATCAGGTCCTCATACAATATCATGTTAAACAAATAGTGTTAGAAGATGTATACATTTAGCACATTTTTTTTAAAGTTCATACATTCAATCTTTAGTTTTACATTTTCATCTGTTTCAAGAATTACAATAATTCAAAATTCATTATTTTTGAGATCTGAGCCTTTTTGCTATCGCACCTTCTTTCTCCCTCCCCTCAGAGGATGGGGCCGTGGCTCCTACTGTTCCTTCTTCTTCGTCTCCCAGGATTGAGGAATGTTTTTTAAGAAAGGCCTCTGCCTCCCCTATTATTTTAATTCTAATTCTACCTCCCTCCCAGAATACCAACATTCCTTCAGGCATTAACCATTTAAACCAGATTCCATTTTTGTATAACTTTTTAGGCAAGAAAGAAAATTTCCTTCTCGCTTCTCTAATCTTTTTTGGAATCTGTTTTAATATGGCAATATCCTTTTGCTCATATTTCAACGGGCCCTCCCGTTGTGCCCTCAATATCTCCTCCCATGTGTACCTTCTTAAAAATTTAATATGAATCTCTCTGGGGACTTCATTTATTCTAGCATATGCTGAATTAATTCTATAAATTAAATCTATTTCCCCCCAAAGGTATTCTTTACTTTTTTTAATATAATCTGCTAAAATTCCACTCATTAGGTCTCTTAAATCTTCACCTTCCCTTTCAGGAACGTTCTGAAACCTAAGGAAGAAAGACATTCTTTCAAATTCAAATTTAGACATGTACCCAGAAAATTCTGACATTTCTTTTTGTAATTCTTTTAGCTCGTCCCTCATGTCGGCTGCCCCCTTCTTCAACTCTCCAATTTCCTGTTGATTAGTTGTTATAGTTTTTTGTGACTCCCGCAGTTCAGTTCTTAAATCATCAAGCCTTTCCACATTTCTTGAATTTCTCTCATTATGTCATCAAGTGTTAGTCCTTTCTAGCACCCAAAGAGTTTTTGAAGGGACAGAAGTGGAATGTTATGCAATGGCCAAGTCAATTTATTTATTTATTATTTATTTATTATATTTATACCTCGCCCTTCTCCAAATGGACCCAGGGCGGCTCACAGGAATATTAAAATACATACAAAAACATATAAAATTTTTAAAAACTTATTCCAATAAAATCCTGTGCTAAAAACCGAATTAAAAATCCCAAATTTAAAACTATCTAAAAGTCAGTAATGGAGGTTCCGCTAGGCCGGCTAGATGGAACAGATGTGTCTTCAGACACTTGCGGAAGAGGCGGAGGTCGGAGATGGTGCGAAGTTCAGGGGGTAAGTCGTTCCAAAGGGCTGGTCCCGCCACAGAGAAGGCTCTTCCCCTGGGTGTCGCCAGTCGGCATTGTCCAGCCGACGGCACCCCGAGGAGGCCCTCTCTGTGGGAGTGTATCGGTCTGAGGGATGTATGGGGCAGGAGGCGGTCTCGCATGTAACTAGGCCCCGAGCCATGGAGCGCTTTAAAGATGGTCATCAAAACCTTGAAGCGCACCCGAAAGACCACAGGAAGCCAGTGCAGCTCGCGCAGGATTGGTGTTATGTGGGAGTATCTAAGCGCTCCCGTAATCACCCACGCGGCTGCATTCTGGACTAACTGCAGCTTTCGGGTGCACCTCAAGGGAAGCCCCATGTAGAGAGCATTACAGTAGTCGAGTCGAGAGGTGACGAGTGCTTGAGTGACTGTGCGTAAGGCACCCCGGTCCAGTAAGGGGCGCAATTGGCGCATCAGGCGTACCTCATGGAACGCCCCCCTGGCCACGGCTGCCACATGTTCCTCCATAGACAGCCGGGAGTCCAGGAGGACACCCAAATTGCGGGCCCTCTCCACGGGGGCTGGCGTTTCGCCCCCAATGGCCAGAGTTGGAATAATCTGGCTGAACCGGGGCGCCAGAAGTCACAGCCACTCAGTCTTGGACGGGTTGAGCTTGAGTTTGTTACTACCCATCCAGATCCGTACGGCCTCCAAGCACCGGGACATAACCTCGACGGCATCGTTGGGGTGGTCTGGGGTGGATATGTACAACTGAGTATCATCAGCGTACAGGTGATATCCCACCCCAAAACCACGGATGAGTCAATCACCTGACCTGAATCCCATTGAGCATGCATTTCACTTGCTGAAGACAAAACTGAAGGGAAAATGCCCCAAGAACAAGCAGGAACTGAAGACACGTGCAGTAGAGACCTGGCAGAGCATCACCAGGGATGAAACCCAGCATCTGGTGATGTCTATGCGTTCCAGATTTCAGGCTGTGATTGACTGCAAAGAATTTGCAACCAAGTATTAAACAGGGAAAGTTTGATTTATGATTATTATTCTATCCCATTACTTTTGGTCCCTTAACAAGTGGGAGGCACATATGCCAACTGTTGTAATTCCTACACTGTTCATCTGAGTTGGATGTACATACCTTCAAATTAAAGCTGACAGTCTGCAGTTAAAGCACATTGTTTGTTTCTTTCCAAATCCATTGTGGTAATGTATAGAGTAAAAAATGTTAGAATTGTGTCGATGTCCCAATATTTCTGGACCTGACTGCATATGTTTGCTAAGAGCTAACATCAACTTGATGATGCATAATCAATCAATCAATCAATCAATCAATCAATCAATCAATCAATCAATCAATCAATCAATCAATTATCACATTGTAAACTTCCCTTTCTGGATAATCCATCATGAAAGGTAGTTAAAAAGCTTTTTCAATAATAAAATATGTCATCAAATATTATCTGCTTTTACTTGTTGAACAGAATAATTCTAGTGTTGTTCACTTGGAAATAATCCTCTCTTCATTCTGTGGGATTTATTTCCTATGAAATATTCTTAAAATAGTAGCATTAACTTTTATTTTTCTCCTAAAAATGTTCCAATAGCAACCATATTAAAATATTCATAGAGTCAGACTATCATAAATGTATACCCTCACAACATCCAACTGAGTTAATATTATACAGATTTGGGGAAAAAATTCAAATCGTTTTCCTAAATTAGATGCATTTTCAGTGTATTTGTTTTTTTATAGTCACAGCTAACATCTTCACTAAATAGCTTGTGTATATATATCTCCTAATAGACTCAGTGGGAACTATCATTAGGTGAATATTTAGATAATGTAACTCTGGGCAGAGACAAACATTTGAGAATCATTATCCTTATGTCTCAAATGTTGCTTCCCTCTAATATAATTTTGTTGAGTTTGTCATTTCCTGCCCCAAGGTTTTAGATGAATGATAATAAAATCAGAAAAATGCCTTCAACGAAATTAGCTATGATTTACTTTTTGATGCTGACAGGTCTGAATTAAATCCCTGAGTTAATTCTATCTACTGTAAAAGCTAAACAATAAGGAAAATTGCCAAAGAATAGCTTAACTCCATTTCAGGCAATGTATTAAAATTTCAAAAGCTGCTTTATATCCTCTGGGTGTCATTTGCTTTTCAAATTCTTGTAAAAACTCCTGTTTGGGTCCTCAGTCTTGTCTTCTTAAAAAAATTGCCTTTATTCAAATTTCATGTCATCTGCTGTAGCTTTTGGCTTTACGCTATGTATCCAGAGCTTTAGCTTCATTACCACTATTTCCAATGGGTTGTCTCATTTTACTTCATTTTATTTATTTAAAATATTTTTATTGACATCCATCTTTAGCAATTCTAGGTGGTTCATAACAGCAGTAAAACCAATAACTATAAAACAGCCATAAAAAATAAACCAATAAAATGATCAACAGAATCAAAAGCCCTGCTCCTTAATCACCCGCTTAGGATTCCCTGCAGCAAGCTCCTATGACCCTCATGACATTTATCCTGTCTTGTCTAGTGGTGGGTTTCAATTTATTTTACAACCAGTTTTCTTGTGCTAGCGCATGTGCAGAAGCATTCGGGCGGGTGGGCAGAGCCTCCTGCTGCCGCCCACTACCAGTTCACCCAATCCAGGGCAAACCAACAGCAACCCACCTCTGGTCTTGTCCTGTCCTGTCCTGACCTGTCCTGTCCTGGTGCCTCTGAATAAAGCAGGTCTTGGCAGCTTCCAAAAGGCTGGCAGGGGACTTCTTTTCACCTGCCTTCCCCTCCCTTAGGTAAATACAGTCCCACAAATATCAAAGTTCTCGGCTGTGGAGAGCCTTAAAGGTGATACTTATCATTTTGAATTACATCTGGAAGCTTAGAGCCAGAGCAGTTTGTGCAATAAAGGAGCAGCATGGCCAAACCAATGAATACCCAAACTGCATGCCACAGCAATCTGGGCAAGTTGTAACTTTCTGAGTGGTCTTCAAGGGAAGCCACCTGTAAAGCCCATTGCATTAGTCCAAACAGGGAGTAGCTAAGATATGAATGACTGTGAACAAGGAACCAAGACAGGATACACCTGGCATACAAGTTGGATCTGGACCTCTAGGAGAATCCTCAAATTTTGTACCAACTCAGTCTGGAGGAATGTCTGTCCAGAATCAGAGATGAAATGTTATTTGACGGGGGTGGGTAGGTGGATGGGTGGGTCAGAGTCACTCCGTCTTGCCAGGGTTTGTCAAAGCTAGTTTCTTCTAATCTAGATCCATAAAGTCTCCAGGCACTCAGCCAGCATTATCGCAGTATCTCCTGACTGGCCTAAGGTAGAGATATATAATAGATTATGTACTGCATTCTATACAGATTTATGACATCTCCCAGAAATTTCAGGTAGACAGGTGAAAGCCTTGAGCCCTGAACTACTCCACATATCAGGTAGCTATTGTTGCTCTTCTTTCCCACTAACACTGAATGGAACTGGCCATGGAATAAATGAAAAAAGAAGGAAGGGGAAGGAGAGTATTTAAGACATGACTGAACCAGATTATAGTTCGACTCGTCTAAGAATATGTAAACTAAATCCAATTATGTTACAGAAGTGATATTAAATTGTTCAAGTACTGTACTGTCCCAAAGTTTCATTGGAGGAAAAAAAAGTATTGGTTTTGTACATGACATATTTTGAGTTTTTGAGTTTGTGTTTTATTGGTTTTTTTATACCCCCCTACTCCTGAAGGACTCAGGGCAGTGTACAGCCAGAATAAAAACAAATATATAAAATTAAAAAAAAAAGCTTTTAAAAGACATATTAAACTTTGGCCGAAACGTGGAAAAAACCCCAAACTAACCCTGATTAAGATTAATAAAAATTGAATTTAAAAATCATGTTTTATGCCAGCCCGGCTTGTTGGAAGAAAAAGGTTTTGAGACCACGGCGGAAGGTGCGTAAATCAGGGATAGTTCTTAATTCCGGGGGCAATTCGTTCCAGAGGACAGGTGCTCCCACGGAGAAGGCCCTTCCCCTGAGTGTCGACAGTCGACATTGACTAGCAGACGGCACCATGAGGAGACTATTAGGAATTATTTCTTTAATTCCTAATGAGAAGTAGTATGCAACTCTTTAGAACAGGGGTCTCCACCTTTGCAACTTTAAGTCTGAAGGACTTCAGCTCTCAGATTTCCCTGGGAGAATTCTGGGAGCTGAAGTCCTTCAGACTTAAAGTTGCAAAGGTTGGAGACCCCTGCTTTAGAACGTAGAACATAGAGTTGGAAGGGAATTTGGAAGCCTTCTAGTCTAACTCCCTGCTTGAGCAGGAAAGACCCTCTACCATTTCAGACAAATTGTTGTCCTGTCTTTTTTTGAAAGACTCCAGTGATGGTGCACCCAGAACTTCTGAAGGCAAGCTATTCCATTGGGTGATTCCTCTCACCATTAGGAAATTTCCCTTTAGTTCTAGGTTGCTTCTTTCTTTGGTTAGTTTCCATCCATTGTTTCTTGTCTTGTCTTTTGGTGCTTTGGAAAATATTTTGAACCCTTTGGCTTTGTAGGAGCACATATTGTCAGGGTGCTCAAGCAGGGTGCACAATACAACCATTTTTAAACAACTAAGTTACAATCCCTAGCATTGTTGCAATCAACAGCAAACAGCCAATTAAGAAACACATACCTATTCAGTCTTTACAATAGGCAGCTGCTTGTTGCTTAGGGTAAACAGGTGAATAGTGTACAGGTAGTCCTTGAGTTATGACCACAAATTTTATGTTGCCCGAATTTTATGTTGCTAAGTGGGAAATTTGTTTAAGTGAGTGTTGCCCCAATTTGCAACTTTCCTTATCACATTTGCTAAGTGAATCATTACATTTGTTAAGGTAGTAACACGGCTGTTAAATGAATCTGGATCCCCCATTAACTTTGCTCTTCACAAGATTGCAACAGGGGATCACATGACCCAAGGACACTTCAATGGTCATAAATATGAACTAGTTGTCAAGCACCCAAATTTTGATCATGTGACCAATGTTTATAAACAACGAATGATAGGGATCAGTGTTATGATTATTTATGATTGTCATATATGTTCCATGAGCTGTATCTGACCGAAGAGTCCACCCAACAGTAATGTCTGTTTATAATCTGTATTCAGCCATCTTCCTTCTTTTACTGAAGAAGTTCAAATTAAGATTCAATATTATCCAAATATTGGGGCTCTTCCCCTGCCCCCCATCCATAGAATATCTGTAAATTATAAAGTCATTGGCAATCTAAAAAAAGATAAGGCAAAATCTGTCTATTTTTTAAAGAAAATTAATTGCTTCTGGAGAAATAAGAACCAGATAGGGAAGGAAGGTGGGTAGCAAATTCTACACTTTGATGCAGACAGCTGGTTTAATCAACGTTTCAGGGCTATGGTTTGCTGAAATTACTGATGACAGAAGTTTGTGAGAGACTTCTGGCTTGATGCCTTAGGCAGGAGGAGAATTCACAGACTCTCAGTTTCCAGCCTGGTACCTTAACCACTAAACCAGTCTTAATAGAAAACACGAAATGTATAGTAACACATGTATGATTTATACTTGTGTAATGTGAAGGGATGTTGTGACTCAGTGGCTAAGGCACTGACCTTGTTGATTGAAAGGTCAGCAGTTCAACGGTTTGAATCCCTAGCGCCGTGTAACGGGATGAACTTCCATTACTTATCCCAGCTTCTGCTAACCTAGCAGTTTGAAAGCACATAAAAAATGCAAGTAGAAAATTAGAAACTATCTTTGGTGGGAAGGTAACAGCATTCCACGTGACTCTGATGTTTAGTCATGCCAGCCACATGACCATGGAGATGTCTTCAGACAGCACTGGCTCTTCAGCTTTGAAATGGAGATGAGCACCGCCCCCCAGAGTCCTGAATGACTAGCATATAGGTGAGCGGGAAACCTTTACCTTTTCCTAATATGAAGTGCTGTCTTGTTAGACCAGTCCAAAGGTCTATTCCACTCAGTGTTCTCTTTCCAACAAGGCGTAGCAAGATACAGTATATCTGCATCTATTAAAGATGGTAAGATCCATCAGCTGTAAATACTCTTAATCAATACATTTCTTAGATTTTAATTCAGAGCTATCCCATAAATGCCTTGGATGGCTGGAACATCTATATATAAAAAAATATTTTCCTTCCATTCATCCATGGAAAATGTAATCTGGAAATAATACCATACATGTTCCAGATTTTGAATCTGAGAAGCATCTGTTATTTGCAAAATAATAAAACTATTAAAAATAATCTCAAACACTTTTGAAAGGAAGAAAAATTATATATATGCAACTTCCTTTTGTATCAGAATGAGTAGTACTTATCCTCAAGATGTTGATAGACATTATTTAGGTTAGCATGAGGAATAGTAAGGGGTCATGGAATTTGTAATCCAGCAATATTTGGAAGACTATATAGTTATTGTCCCTGCACTGGGCAGAAGAGACATTAAATCTATGTCTCCCTGACACAACATAATTAGGCACTTGCCATTCATTCTTGTACCTACCTGCCAAAAGACCATGGCAGGATTCCACAGATATGAGCAGAAACTCTACAGCAGGGGGAATTCTTGATCAGACACATTATACAAAAGAAAGAATGACCTATTTTCACAGAGAGTTTGTGAATCTTTGGTTGTTAATGGCAAAGCCCTATGTATCTCTGCCTTATATCAAAATGTTGAACAGTCTCCCAACTGTTTTTTCTTCATGTTGTTTCTTTCCTGACTCTATCGCTTAGAGTCAGTTAGCCATCTGCTCCTATGAAACTAGACAGATAAACATATAAACAAAAAGTTGCAGTTGATTACCTAAGTGCCTTCCTTTGGGATATTGTTGATCAAATTGAACTTCTCAAAAATTCTGCTTTCATTTAGCAAGCGCTATAAAACTAGCAAGTACTTAAATCAAATTATTTTTTCTAAATAATGTAGAACCTTTACACTCTTGTATTCTGAAATTCTGCTTCCAAGAATTCTAGAAAGCGGTGTAAAGAATTCCTATATGTTTTGGCAATCTGTCCTTAAGGAAATAGAGTAGCAGAATTTTTGACTCTCCTATACAAACAGGGGTGGGCTTCTGCCTGGTTGGACAGGTTCGGGCAAAGAGGAAGTTGTGATCACTGGCTGGCCACCCCCACCTGCCCCTGTGCTATTCTTTCCATTTATAACTAACTTTCTGGCTCGTTCCCCTCGCCCACACTGCCTAGCTGAGTTCCGCACATGCGCCTACTGTACTCACCGGAGCTGCTCGAGTTGATCAGCTGCATGTTTGAAGCTCTGTTTCAGCCCTGAAGAGGTGCTCACTCACAACCAGTGAACCGGTTGTTAAGGTAAGTGCAGTCTGCCTCTGTATACAAACCTTTTTTTATAAAGATGTTTCAGGTAGTGCTCTATAGTTCTCCTGTCTCTGTTGGTTTAAAGCAGGGCTTCCCAAACTTGGCAACTTGAAGACTTGTGGACTTCAAGTCCCAGAATTCTCCAGCCAGCAGAGCTGGCTGGAGAATTCTGGGAATTGAAGTCCACAAGTCTTCAAGTTGCCAAGTTTGGGAAGCCCTGGTTTAAAGAAACCCATTTAATCAGGATTCATGATTAAACAAATTGTCAAATGCAGATAAGTATGCAGTGGCTAACAGATATATAATTTCCATATCCTTCAGGATAGCTATGATGTCATTGGAACATGAAGCTGGTTTGGGGGAAGGAAGATGAGCCAGAACCAGGGCTATCAGATATAGGTGGCATGGGTTTGCCTTCTTGGCCATAGCTGCCATCTATACATTGAACAAGAGATGTGAGTATAAAAAGACCTTCTGACTGCACGCATGCCATATGCATGGGAAAGTGCCATCCCATCAAAAACCAAAGATGAAATATCTCCAGAATCAGGAGGTCCGAACATAGCTATTCCAGTCTTCTCAGGACTTCTATCCAGACTGCAAAGCATCGAGACATAGCATCATTTGTCAATACACACAACTGAGTTTTATCAGCATATTGATGATATCTGATCCAAACCATTGTAATGCCTCAGCTAATAGTTTCATGTAGATATTAAAGGGGAGAAGAGGTCCAAGCTCTGGGGGCACCTCATAAGTGAGGGTCATGGCCATGATCTCTTCTCCCATCAAAACTGATTGAAACTTGCAGTAGATGGAGGAGAACCACTATAAAGTGGTACCTCCCAGCCTCAAACCCTTGAGCTGATCCAAAAGAATATTGTTATCAATGAGATTGAAAGCATAAGAAAAACATTGATTAAATCAGTGCATCCCAAATCTCGGTAAATTACCCAAAATTGGCAGTTTTCCACACTGAACCTAAAATTAACACTGAATTAAATCAAGATGCTCCAAAATTAAAATAATTCAAAGTATGGGGAAATAATTTAATATTCTTCACAGAAATTAATGCAAAGAATATTCGCTGAAACTTGAAAAACAAAGCACTTCTTCAAAGCAATTGCCTGCTACCTACAAGTACATCTTGTTCATTTGTTCTGAAGATAAGCACTGAAAAGCTCTTGTATCAAGAGCAAATTTCCTGCTAATAAACCTGGTAGGTGGTTGGCCTACACCTTGAGAAAGAATATGAATAATAGAATTATTGATAGAATTGAATATGGAGGGAAAACGGTATACCAACAGGATTTGATTAAAAAATCATTTGCGGATTATTATACCAAGTTATACTCACAGGATAATATACAGAATAACTTAATAGACGACTTTTTGGAAGAAAAAAGGGTTACTAAAATATCCATGCTTCAAAAGGCAAATTTGGAATGTATGATAACTGCAGATGAGATTATTTTAGCTATAAACCAACTTAAATTAGCCAAGGCTCCAGGGACTGATGGTTTGACTGCAATTTATTATAAAACTTTACAATTGGAAATGATTGAATATCTTACAGAATTATTTTCCAATATTCAACAAGGAGGTAAAATACCTTTCTCATGGAAAGCGGCTTTTATATCAGTGATACCCAAAGACAAAGACGGCCCCAAGAAACCAGAGGATTACAGACCGATATCTCTTCTAAATACAGATTATAAAATATATGCTAAAGTACTTGCCAACAGATTGATGCCAGTTATCCAAGAGGTTATTCATTATGATCAAGCAGGATTTATTGAAGGCAGACATATGATGGAGAATGTAAGGCAACTTATAGATTTAATTGACTATCTTGATAAGAATAAACAGGTCTCTGCAGTGCTGGTCTTTCTGGATGCGGAGAAAGCCTTCGATCGTGTGAACTGGAATTTTCTAACCAAGACGTTGGATAAGATGGATATGGGACCACGGTTTCGACAAGAGATTGGAGCAATTTACCAGCAACAAAACGCACAACTTATTATCAACGGAAATTTGTCTACAACTTTTGAGATACAAAAAGGTACAAGACAAGGATGCCCATTATCTCCATTGTTATTTATTTTAACTTTGGAAGTCTTGTTGAATACAATTCGGGATTCAAATTCTTTAAGTGGCATAATTATTAGGCAAAAGGAATACAGAACTAGGGCATTTGCTGATGATCTGGTGGTTACCCTTTCACATCCTCTGAACTCAATAATCCAGATGAAAAATATCATTGCAGAATTTGGCATGGTGTCTGGGTTTAAACTGAATCAAAATAAAACGAAAATGATGGTTAAAAATATGTCAGAGAATCAGAGAAAGAGACTTGTAAGTCTGGCAGGGTTCGAAATTGTTTCTAAAGTCAAATATTTAGGAATACAAATTGCAGAAGTAAATACAAAACTTTTTTCAAATAATTACGAAGTGTTGTGGCAAAAGATACAGAAGGATCTTCAAGTTTGGAAAAAGCTACAACTATCTTTGCTTGGAAGGATTTCAGCAATTAAAATGAATATTCTACCTAGATTTATCTTCTTATTTCAGATGATACCGGTGCTTAAATCAGATAAAACCTTGTTAGAATGGCAGGCAACATTAAAGAAATTTGTTTGGAAGGAGAAAAAACCGAGAGTAAAGATGAAGATTATGCAAGATACTCGTGAAAGAGGTGGCCTTAGACTTCCAAACCTTCGACTGTACTATGAAGCGGCGGCATTGACGTGTGTGGCAGACTGGTTTGGGAAAACAAAATCTGAACTATTGAATATAGAAGGTCATGACCTTGTTATGGGTTGGCATGCATATCTGTTCTACGAAGATAAGGTGGACAAAGCGTTTAATAACCATGTTCTCCGAAGTGCCTTGATGAGAATATGGAAGAAGCATCGGCCTAATTGGGATTACAAAATACCGCTTTGGTTGGATCTTGCGGACACCATGTGGATTATAAATACTAAGTCACTCGGGGGGTGTTTATATAAAGATGTGCTTACTTTTGATGGGGTTGAATGGCAATTGAAAACTATGGAACAACTGTTGGACGCAGGAATTACTTTAAATTGGTTACATTACATACAGTTACAGAAGAGATGGAAAGAAGATTGTAGGGTCGGCTTTATGGATAAAGAGGCTGAACTGATCAAGCAGATAAAAGAGACTGGTCCAAAACATATTAAAAGAATATATAATGTATTGTTAGAAAGAGACTCAGAAAGTGAATTGGTGAAGGATTGTATGATTAAATGGGCTCAGAATCTGGATGAACCGGTTATGATGGATACGTGGGAAAAAATATGGGTTCAGAATGTTAAATTTACGCAGTCACAGAATTTAAGGGAGAATTTTTATAAAATGTTTTACAGATGGTATTTAGATCCTAAGAAGTTATCATGTATGTACCCAAATGTTCAACCTAAATGCTGGAGATGCGGGTGTTTAGATGCTACTTTTTTTCACGTATGGTGGACTTGCAATAAGGTTAAAGCTTTTTGGATAAAAGTATGGTGGGTTATGCAAAATGTATTTAAGAAAAGAATACAATTTATCCCACAAATGTTTTTATTGGGTATAATTAAGGATTTTACTAAAGGGGAAACAAAATTGATTTTGTATATGGTTACAGCAGCGAGGTTGTTGATTGCTCAACACTGGAAAAAAGATTTCTTACCGACAATTGATCAATGGATTCAAAAAGTGGCGGGGTTTGCCGAAATGGCAAAAATCTCAGCTTTTTTAAAAGATCAGAAACAGGAGAATTATGCACAGGAATGGGTAAAGTGGATTGATTATATACAGAATAGATATCAGACCAGGAAGTACTATGTAGCCTTTAGGTAAGAATGTTTAGATTGATAAGGTGATATGTGAGTGAAACAATGTGAATAGAGCAAATATTATATGGGATGTTTGGAGTTATTAGAGTGGTGTATAGCGGAAGTCAGGGGGGTGGGTCTGAATGGGAGGTGGGGGAGGGTTAGGGTGGAGGGTGGGGAAATATATATGTATAGTTAATTTAGAAGATGGGATTAACGGGATATGGTTACGTCAAGAGAGATTTATATTACGATTTATATATGTTTAATTAATTAAGAAGATGGGGTTAATGGGATACTCTTATTTTAAGAGAAATGGGATACTCCCATTAATGGGAGTTAATGGGATACTCTTATTTTAATGGGTTAATGGGATACTCTTATTTTAAGAGAAATTTATATTATGATTGTTTGGAGGTGAGGGGATACAATACTGGAATGAGAAATTAATTTTAAGACAGGGGGAGGGAAGGGGGTATAGTATTGGTATGTGATTTATATTATATGTTGGGGGGTAAAAAAGGGGAAAATTGGTTTGAATAAAACTTTTTTAATAAAATTTTTTTTAAAAAAAGAGCAAATTTCCTTCCTGTATTTTTACTTCACTGTACAATAATATATATTGAACACAATCCCAATCGACCGGCTAGGACATTCAGATTACAAATTTTATATTATTTTAATTATGTCACATTTGAAATAAACTGTTGAGTACATCCTTTAAGGGGCTAATTAGAAATAAAGACACCTAAATTGAGTGCATCTTGGTCAGGGTGAAATAATACATGAAATTATTGCAAAATATTAATAAATAGTATACCCATTTGTCTACTCATGATGAACCGCTTTCAAATCACTGGGTTGGCAGGAGTTGGAGAGTCTGATGGGAATTTGTCCTGGGTCTTGAACATGAGCCTGCCGATTGTCAGCCAAGTTCTCTAACCTCGTGAGTCACCATGCTCCATGAAGCTATACTGTTACTCTAGTGGAATCTGTTAGTAAAAATACAAAACAATAACAACAACAAACCTGGCTATGGTGGTCTCATTCTTTAAATTGTTTTAACCAATGAATAATCAAAATAAACTCTTTTCATCAAATTGTTGTTGTTAGTTGTGAAGTTGTGTCCGACCCATCATGACCCCATGGACAATGTTCCTCCAGGCCTTCCTGTCCTCTACCATCATCTGGAGTCCATTTAAGCTCACGCCTACTGTTTCAGTGACTCCAGCCAGCCACCCCACTCTCTCTCCTCCCCTTCTTCTTTTGCCCTCAATCTTTCCCAGCATTAGGCTGTTCTCCAGCGAGTCCTTCCTTCTCATTAGACGGCCAAAGTATTTGAGTTTCATCTTCAGGATCTGGTCTTCTAAGGAGCAGCCAGGGTTGATCTCCTCTAGGACTGACCAGTTTGATTGCCTTGCAGTCCAAGGGACTCTCAGGAGTCTTCTCCAGCACCATAGTTCAAAGGCCTCAATTCTTTGGCACTAAGCCTTTCTTATGGTCCATCTTTCACAACTATACATTGCAACTGGGAAAACCATTTGCACTATATACACTTTTAACTATACATACTTTTGTTGGCAGGGTGATATCTCTGCTTTTTTGTATGTCTAGAGTTGACACAGCTTTCCTCGCCAGGAGCAAGCATCTTTTAATTTCTTGGCTGCAGCCCCCATCTGTGGTGATTTCACCAAATATGAAGTTAAAAAAAATCTAGCAGAGGTAGTAATGTGCCCCTGTAACTGCAGATGTAAATTGAAGCGAAGACTATCACATTTGTGCAAACAAAATTTTGATTTTTCTATCTTTCCTTGCTGTCATCTAGAAGTCATTTTGGTTTTGTACCTCAGATATAGTTCAGCTTCAAACTTTGCCAAGAACTGAGTGTGTTTACTTTAAGAAGTTCCATCTTTCCACATATATTTATTTGCAGTAACTGAGTGCTTTTCATAAATTGCAGACTGCTTTGGCCTATCAGATTTATTTTTGTTTGTAGTGAGCCTTCACTTATTACCAGCTGTACAACTGAATACAATGCCTCATCAGAGTATGGATATACTTAATATAATTAAGGAGAAAGTTAGCTCACGTGAAATTTATGTTCATGCCCCTGACCCAACTCAGCTGCTTTGTGCAATTGAGTCAATTAAGTTGAAATAAAGTTCCTATGGAGGCAGCTCCACATTAGCAAGCTTTTATTTAATTATTAAATGTTCAAAAGGTTGGTTAGACATCAATCAGCTCTTAGTCTAAGCTAATTAAGAATCTATGGCTGAACACTCAAAATGAAGCTCTATTAATCCTTACTCTTTACACTGTTTTAATGAGTTCAGTTAGCTCATATGCTCTGAGAATCTTTAATGTTGTCAAACCAGCATTTTACTATAGTCTTGTGGTTGATTATAGAATTAAAATGAACTTGATGAGTAAATTATTGCATTGTTCAAAAGATAATCACAATCAGGTTTCCTGTCTTGTTCATGAATTGTACTACCTAGCTTTTCTTGTTTTACATTAAAACAAAGTTTTGCAGATATATAATGCATATTAAAAATCCAGCAACTTAAAACTTGGCATTTGTCATCTAGTACAATGATACATTTTGTATGAAAGATTGTAGCCAAGTTTTGAAAACTGCAAGTTCTAAAATTGGAGATCTTGCTCCATAATGTTTAACCATTGATTAACTAATGTGGGATATTCCAGTTCTTATTCCCAAATTCAAGGAAATAATTAATATTTACCTTAGTAATACTTTTTTACCGTATTTTTTTGGAGTATAAGACGCACCAGAGTATAAGATGTACCAAGGTTTTGAAGAGGCAAATTACAAAAAAAAGTAGGTAAGGTAGGCAGAGTGATAGAGAGGGAGAGAAAGAGAGAAAAATACAGTAGGTAGGTAGGTAGGTAGGTAGGTAGGTAGAGTAGGTAGGTAGGTAGGTAGATAGATAGATAAAGGGATAGAAAGAGAGAGAAATAGAGTAGGTAGTTAGGGAGAGAGTGTGTTTGTGTAGGTAGGTAGGTAGGTAAAGGGGGAGAGAGAGAAATACAGTAGGTATGTAGGGAGAGAGAGTGTGTGTAGATAGGTAGGTAGAGGGATAGAGAGAAATAGAAAGAGAGAGAAATACAGTAGGTAGGTAGGTAGGGACAGAGTGTGTGTGTGTAGGTAGGTAGATAAAGGAATAGAGAGAGAGAGCAATAGAGAGAGATAAGAGGAGATCGCTTCCGGATCCCGGAGGCGACGGACGGGTCTTGGACACGTCCACCGCTTGGTTGCCTCGGCGGCTCCTTCGGGAGTATGGGGGCTCTGCAAAAGAGCCCCCACCAGACGGACGGCTCGTGGGGAGCCTCCTGCCCTGATGGCAGTCGGGGGGTCGCCCCCGCTTCATCCTAGGAGTCAAGGAACAGGATGCGGGGGAAGAGTCCCTCTCGCCAATGGAGGTCCGGAACTGCAGAAATTAAAGAAGCGGGTGGAAAAGCCGGAGCTGAAGGAGGCGCCGAGGCTCCGTTGCTGCAGAGTGGATTGTGAGTGATTTTGCGATGTTGATGCTTTCAACTTTTCTTAAACCAAAGAATAGAGGGGGGAGTTTGTAAAAAACCCTCCTCGGAAAACAAGCGGCATCTTTAAATGCTCCCCGGGTTCAGGGAAGAAAAGAAAGTTACATCCGATCTCTAACAATGGAAAGTGAAAGTATTTTAAAAAAGAGAGAGATAAGAGAAATACAGTAGGTAGGTAGGGAGAGAGAGTGTGTGTGTGGGTAGGTAGGTAGAAGGAGAGAGAGAGAGAAATATACATATGTTAGATTTTTAAGGGCTGAAAATAAAGAGACCAGGATGGATCCATTTCAGGCTTATTAGCCTTCTTCAGCTGGCCATACTCCTTCTACTGGGAAATACTGTCACACAGCAGTAATCTAATTTGGTTCTCTGTCTGGATGACTCTGGGTTGAGTCGAAGGGCAGAGAGGGATGACGTTGAGTCTCCTCCCCTTAAAGGGACCTCTTCACAGGAGCTGTGATAATTATTCTTCATATATATATATATATATATAGATAGATAGATAGATAGATAGATAGATAGATAGATAGATAGAGAGAGAGAGAGAGAGAGAGAGAGAGAGAGATACAGTAGGTAGGTAGGGAGAGAGAGAGAGAGTGTGGGTAGGTAGAAGGATAGAGAGAAATAGAGAGAGAAATACAGTAGGTAGGGGGAGAGAGAGTGTGTGTAGGTAGATAGGAAGGTAGAAGGAGAGAGAGAGAGAGAGACAAATAGAGAGAGAAATACAATAGGAAGAGAGAGAGAGATAGTAGGTAGGTAGGTTGATGTTTCCAGGTGTATTTATCCATGTCCTGGAGAAGGAAATTGCTGACAAACCTTAAGACTTTGTTTCTGCTGGCACAGAAACAGTTAAAGAACCTTCCAAAAGAGCTTTCCGAAAGTGTTTTTGCACTTGCAAATCTCCCCAAAACTGCTCCTTTCTCCACGAAAATGGGGCCGTTTTTCTTCAAATAAAAAGCATGACCAGCCTTGGGGGAGCTTGCAGAGTGCTCCTGGGGGTGGTGGAAAATGATCAAAAAACCGCCCCATTTATCGCAAAAACGGGCTGTTTTTGTGTCAAATAAATTGAATGCATAGGCCTATGGAGGCTTATAGAGTGCTGCTGGGGACTGAGGGGGGGGAACGGCCCGATTTAGACTTATTTCTGCCCTCTCCAGCCACCAGGAGCTCTCTGGAAGCCTCCATAAGGCTAGGAACATCCATTATGGTGAAGGGGGTGGGGTTTCGGGAGGCAAAAAATGCTGTATTCGATGTATAAGACGCACCCAGATTTTCAGCCTCTTTTTAGAGGAAAAAAGGTGCGTCTTATACTCCCCAAAATACGGTAATTATCTATTGAAAATGTTGTAGATTTAGAATAATCCCCAAATCTATGCAATGCTAATAGCAATTGAGAGGTTTTTGATGCTGCTGATGAATTTGAGCCAAGCCGTAAAATCAAAAGGTTGTCTACATGGATGCACCACCATTCAATGGTTATTCTTCAATACGTTTTCTATTCTGCATTACTGAAATAATGGAGAAAAAAACTGGATTTTCTTTTGACAACAGCAGTTTGACCATGATCCAATGAGGTAGTAATCTTCTTTTTATTTTGATGCTAGATCAGAATTTATATATTTATTTAATTCAAAGTAGACATTTTGGATGTCGTATGCTATAGAAAAACAAGATTGGAACAATGCAACCTTTCTTCAGAGAATGAGGGGATGTCAAGAAAGTAACTCTTTTGATGGAATATATTTTATAAAATAAAATAAATATTGCTTCATTCAGGGGGAGCAAGGAGAACAGAGACTATCTGCAGTACTGGTTCTTCCATATTTCCAATGGATAGGATCAGAATATAAATCAGGGGTTCCCAGCAGGGGTGGGTTCTGGCTTCTGCTACTGCTGGTTCGCTCAGAGATGTGCTTTGGGTGCGTGGGTGCTTGATGCCTGCTATGTGCCCATGCGCGGTAGTAAAAATGCTTCTGCACATGAGCAGAAGCAAAAAACAAGATGGTGCTGCCTATGGCATTGCCGATAGGACTGGTTTGGGGGCATGGCAGGCCAAGTTACTACCTACTCAGCTGAACCGGTCTGAACCCACTTCTGGTTCCCAGCCCCTGGTCCATTGACCAGCACCGGTCCATGCCATGCCAGAAACCAGGCTACACAAAAAGCAAAGCCTCATCTGTGGGATGCGGGCAACACACAAAATCACACCTTGTCTGGTCTGTGGAAAAACCTCTCTCCATGGAACTGGTCTCTGGTGCCCAAAATGTTGGGGGCCACTGATATAAAGGACATTCAGAAAAAGGTGCTATCCCATTAAGATAGACCAAGTCACAAGACAGGCATCCAATATATTCTTTATTGCAGTAAGGTAGAATAAGGTAGAATAGATTTTTGAACTCCTGCACAAGTTTCTATTCGTGCCATTTTATACTAAATCAAAGTAGGGGTATTTTGAACTTTTTGTAACCTTATACTTCCTTCTTTCTCAAAACTGTGTAATCTTTGGTCCAAATACAGTTTCTTCATTGTCAAATCTCCACCAAAGGATTTTTTTTAGTATAGATAGAAAAAAAATATCTGCCACTTAACAGTCTACAAAGTTCATCATTTAACATGGGTTGATGTTCGCAAGTCATCAGTTTGGACTAGGGGGCGGGGGAGAATCTGTCGTTCTTTTACCAGCCTTCTACATGTCAAAGAAAATTGGTCTCTTTTCTTCAACTCCAGATAGTGGAGTTGGAGACTTGAAAGAAAAATGTATTAGCAGAAGAAGGAAAAAATGGCCCATGAGGAGAATAGAGCCTCCACTCACATTTATTTCCTCACCTTCAGACTGTCTCCTTCCTTCCTTCCTTCCTTCCTTCCTTCCTTCCTTCCTTCCTTCCTTCCTTCCTTCCTTCCTTCCTTCCTTCCTTCCTTCCTCCCCCCTCCCTCCCCCTCCCCCCTCCCCCCTCCCCCCTCTCCCCTCCCTCCTCCCCTCTCTCTTCCACTTTTGGAACCAGTTAGGGAAAAATGTAAAAATCTTGCAAAATACTGGTACTTATGGAGATTCTCAATCATCCAGGTGGGTGGTTTTCCCCAAGAAGCTTTTTCAAGAGGCAACTGGACTTTCTGGTTTTTCTTTGAAGATGTTTCATTTCTCATCCAAGAAGCTTTTCCAGCCAATGTATCTTGCCAAATACATTTGCGGAGGAGCTTCAAGCATTCCCTTAAACCAATAGCTAGTACTTGAGTTCAAATACCCATGTGACTCAGGCACAAAACTATCATTCTTTCTCTATTAGTCTGTACAGAAGTTGACAGATGGCCTTGCCTATACTTTCAGAAGCAGATGGTTAAGGGAAAAAAATCATGCAAAATACATGATAGATTTAGTATGCTCTGAGTGATGGTATCTTTCTTAAATGCTCTGGCCTGTTCTGCCAAATCTTTGATCAGATCAGGCCTCAGAGGCAATAGCATGTCAACAGATTTTGGATTGTGTCCACTTCCCTTTTTCTTAAATTGCTTTGCTTTAGGATTTAATTTATAAATATGAATTCGCTAAGGGAATCAACATGCTAAAGGTGCATTATCTTCATTAAGATTTGTGTCTTCTTCAAAATGGGAAATGAATTTAAGGTGCAACACTCTATTGTTGATTTCTTCTTCTTCTTCTCTTTGTGAGAAAAGCAAACCAAGAGTATCTTGATACTCTGAAACAATTATTCTGACATCTTCAAGGGTTACCATTACATTAACTCTTTAAGTATGTGCAAAGATGCCTTATTTTTTATCACTTCATAGTCCTTTCTGACATTTGACTTACCATATTTTTTGGACTATAAGACACACAGGTGTATAAGACACATCAAGATTTCGAAGAGGTAAGTAAGAAAAAAAGTTTTTGTCTTCTCCAGCCCCCAGGAGCACTCAGCAGGGCTGGGGTAAGGGAATACCACCCTGTTTTTCACCAAAATGGGGGAATTTTGTCCTGCTGAAGCCTGCAGAGTGCATCTGGGGGGGGGGAGGCAAAATGCCCCCATTTAGGTGAAAAATGGACCAGTTTTTGCCCATTTTTCACAAAAATGGGATGTGGAGGTGGGGCTTCGGGAGGCCAAAAATGGCTCTCTTCAGTGTATAAGACGCACCAACATTTCCATGCTCTTTTAAGTGGGGAAAAGGTGTGTCTTATACTCCCAAAAATATGGTAACTGTAGGCCAAAAAAAGGCATGATTCCCCCCCCCCCCCATATTTATTAGTTACAGTAAAAACCTCAGTTCTTTGGACCTGATCATTCCAGAATATTATCAGAAAATGAAAATGGTGTGTAGTGCTCTGAGGAGGAATTCTTAATTCCTCCATGGACTTGTCTTATGGCATTGCATGCGGTAGATTGATGACGTCTTATGTTTGCCAATATGCCCCCTACTGCTACTGCTGCCTTTAACAGTCAGCCCACAGAATTCATGACTAGCTTGTATGTTTTATGACAACAGGCATATGCCACTCACACATGTATGCATACATACAGATATAGACAGTATCAATTTAGTCAGAAACATAATATCTTTGTCTTATGGGAATGAAGCATCCAAACTCCAATGTTGGAATACTTTTCTGGCCAAACCATTTAAAAAGGAAAATGATTCAAGTCCTCTTCCATTGCTGTTTCTCCATACCTTAGGGGGAATAGTATAGTATAGCCTTTATTTTCATTGTACATCATGTATACAACGAAATTGGTTTTACCCTCACTGGTGGAATCCATGACAAAAAAAATAAAAACAACATAGTGTAAAGTTTGCTAATCTGCTAAATTTGTTTTTTTTAGCCTAAATTCTACTGGCTAGGTAAATAAATCAACATCTATGGAGATTCTCAGTCACACAGGTCATGGTTGTCCTAAAGGTGCTTTTTCAAAAGGCAACTTTATTGTGTTTCTTTGAAGATGTTTTGTTTCTCTGCCAAGAAGCTTCCTCAGCTCTGACTGGATGGTGGGGGATGGAAGTATTCATATTCCTTGCAGACAGCTGGTCATTTGCATTCTTTTAGAGAATCATTGAGGCCACTTGCAGGTTTATCTGTGCCCTCAGAATCACCTGAGTGGTGCAAACAGGTGTGGGGCCTTCTTGGAACTGTTGAAAGGACTGTGTTGTAGACTGGAGATGATGTCATATCCCTTCCCCTCTGTTGAGAGAGGGCTGTTCAATTTTGACGTAGATGGCCTCTTTGATTCCTCTTTTAAATCAGTGGTCCTCTCTGTCCAAAAGGTGGACTTTACCAACACAATATCTTTATTTTATTTTATTTATATTTATATCCCGTCCTTCTCCGTAGAGGACCCAGGGCGGCGCACAGGAAATTTAAAAAACATACAGAATGCAAAAATAAATACAAAATTTAAAATATAGATTAAACTGCCTTATCCTATGCTAAAACCAAATTTTAAAAATTCCCAATTTAAACTGTCTAAAAAAGTCCCCATGGGAGGTTAGGCTAGGCCGGCTTGTTTGAACAGGTATGTCTTTAGACATTGGCGGAAGAGGTGGAGGTCAGTGATGGTGCGTAATTCGGGGGGTAGGTCGTTCCAAAGGGCTGGGCCCGCCACAGAGAAGGCTCTTCCCCTGGGTGTCGCCAGTCGGCACTGTCCGGCCGACGGCACCCTGAGAAGGCCCTCTCTGTGGGAGCGTATCGGTCTAAGGGATGTATGGTGCAGGAGGCGGTCTCGCATATAACTAGGTACCATTTCTGATTAGAAGAAGCCCTTCCATGAACTTCGACCATGGTACACCATGGTAAATGTGTCGAATATTTGTTGCCATTGTCCATAGTGTCAGTCCTGACTCATGGTGGTTACAGGAAAAAGTCCCTGCAGTTTTCTTAGTCATATTTTTTGAAATGGCTTTGCCAGTTCTTTCTTTCTTGAGCTAGGAGTATGACTGCTCCAAGATCATCTAAATGAGACATAAAGTCTTGGTTTGAGCACAATACTTTTAATCATTCTACCAAAATGGTTCTCAATTAGCTATTTACTGCTAAGATTTTAGTGTTATTTACATCGTTTTAGCAGAAGAGAGGGGAAAAACATGTTTTTATAAAAAAAAAATTGAGGAACAATTCAACTTATTATGAAGAGGTTGTTACAAGAGGGAGTTGTAGTAGAATCACAAAAATAACTGCTTATAAATTGAAAAGAGACAAATCATTTGTTACTCAGTATTTTTTTTTCATGAAGCCACATTTTCTATCTCGATTGAGCCATCTTGTGGCTAACATTTATAACAAAAATGTTACAAAAATAGTAAGCATGTTTTTCTTCCTTTGTCATTGTTAATCTAGCCTTCAGATAAGTAATTTTTAAAAAATATTCATAGCTGGTGGCAAAGTTCTTCCAAATAACATTAACACATGAAGTATATCAATGAATTTTTGTTAACAGCAGAATCCCAGAGTGGAAGAGAATGGAATATATAGCACAACCTAAAATATTACACGAAATTTTATACAGTAATATTTGGCAACACTGTAGTACTTCCAATAAATTGGACCTTTAATGCAGGGAAGATTATTTGAAGTAGGGATGCTCATGGATAGCTTGCCTTGAGAAGGAGAGGATACAGAAATCAGTGATAGCCAACTGTGTGCATTTGAATCAGTGTTGCTCCTATCAGTGGCAGAGTTGGGCAATGCCATTGCATAGATCAGGGATGTCCAAACTTGGAAACTTTAAGACTTGTGGATTTCAACTCCCAGAATTCCCCAGCCAGCTATGCTGGCTGGGGAATTCTGGGAGTTGAAGTCCACAAGTCTTAAAGTTCCCAAGTTTGGACATCCCTGGCATAGATCATGAAAGCAAGTAAGACATGGGTTTCAGCAAGGTAACTGAGTGTCACATGTTCTTTTATCTATAGCCAAAGTCAGTGGGTTCCCAAAGCTCCAGAGGGCCAACACAAGTACCCTTGGCCTTTAGTCATTCCACAAACAAGCACGCAATGGGTAGTAATAGCAATAGCACTTAGACTTCTATACCTCTTCACAGTGCTTTACAGCCCTCTCTAAGCAGCTTACAGAGTCAGCATATTGTCCCCAATAATGTGGGTCTCAATGTAAAAGATGGCTTCCAGGCCTAACAGGGTCCTCATTTTACTGACCTCAGAAGGACGGAAGGCTGAGTCAACCTTGAGGCTGTTGAGATTCAATCTGCCAAACTGCTAGCAGCTGATGATCAGCAGAAGTAGCCTGCAGTACTGCACTCTAACCACTGTGCCACCGCAGCTCAATCATAGTTCTTTCTCTTTCCCAGGCCTCTCACTACTCCTACTAGTAGGAGACTACAAGTTGTGAGTCCCACTGCTTAAGATTAATATTTCTGTCTCTTATTAGCCTTAGGCTGCTTCCAGTAACTCTATTTTTTCCAAGTAACAGAAGCCACCATCCCCCACTCCCAGAACTCCAGCACACCAACTACTCCCCCCACAACAACAACACCCATCATACCCAGCTGTTTTTCTGTTTGGATTTTTTAGCTGTTCCTTGCTGGGTAGCTGGGTGGCTAAGGAGATGATTTAAAGGGACAGGGGCACCATTAGCCCAGGTACTAGCCAATTTTCGAGCAGTCTGTCTTCTCATAATAACTTTAATGTTAGTTTGGGTAAATACAAAACTGTGAAGAGAATTTCCTGTCCTCAGTTACAGTGAATTTATTAAAATAAATTTGCCATTCTTTTCCACACCCTTCTCAATAGCTGGGCTGAGCTTTTTTTTTTAAAAGATAGCCTGGCCCCCACAGTGGGAAGCCAAAGAAATATTCTTTGCCTCCACTCTGGCTAGTTACCATACACAACCACATGTAGGAGATGTCCAGGCTGAGCATGAGAGTGGGTCAAATGCAACATCAGTTATGAGTCCCTTCTCACAAGAAATCTAAGTCCATCCCACCTTGAATTCCTTTCTCATCTTAACTCGAGCTAATTCCACTTGACCGTTAGTTGTTCAGATTCTTTTAGAGAGCTTAAGCTTATAATATATGTTTATACACAGTTGAATTGCTTGGATCTTTTGATTTTCCTGGTACTTGATGTTAATCTGAACTACTAACCATCAAGGGAAATTAGTGGGAGTTAAGAATAGAAAGGAATTAAAGATGGGTGGGACTGAGATCTCTGGTGGGCATGAAGGGACTCATGGCTGATGATGTATTTGACCCCTCCCTCAGGCTGAGCCTGGTCATCTCCTACATCACTTTTGCTATTCCCCTCTTGCTGATAGGTCACTCTATATCTCCAGAAATGAATGGCTAAATCAGTGGTGGGATTCAAAAATTTTTACTACTGATTCTGTGGGCATAGCTTGGTGGGCATGGCATGGCTTTGTGGGTGTGGTTTTGTGGGCGTGGCATGGTTTTGTGGGCATGGTTTGTTGAGCGTGGCAGGAGAAGAACACTGTAAAATCTCCACTCCAGGGGAAGGTGGTATTTAGCAGGTTCTGACTAGTTCTGGAGAACAGGTAGTGGAAATTTTGAGTTCAGAGAACTGATATTTACCAACAAAATCCCCATTCCCTCTCGATCAGCTGGGACTCAGGAGGCAGTGAATAGATTGATGTCAGAGGTCAGTCAGAGGTGGTATTTACCAGTTCTCTGAACTACTCAAAATTTCTGCTACCGATTCTCCAGAACTGGTCAGAACTGGCTGAATACCACCTCTGTGCTAAATTCATTGCAATTGTCACTTCATAGTTTAACCATTGTGGTAATCCCAACATTTCTTAAAAAAAAAATTGTAATTGTACGTTATTTATAATTGATTCGATTATTATTTGGAAGATTTGCTTTGGCACTTTGTCCATAATAAACAGGCAGCACAAAGGGATGTTTTATAAAGGTTGGAGAGGGTGGGCACAAGAATCAAAGAAAGGTGAGAGAACTATATATGGATCTTGCTGTATACCCCGTGCAGATTTGCTTCACTTGAGGTTTGCAGAAGATTAAATATAATTCTGTTACAGCCAATGTAAATATTGATGTTTGGCTCTTTCTCTGTTGATTTTGTTCTAGGGAGTTTGTTTTTAACAACGGGTATTAGAGGGAAACATGGCAAGGCATAAGAGAACACACAAAATGATTGTTTCTATTTATTTATTTTTCAGCAAATGCGAAAGGTATTATGGTATCTGAAAATCACTTATGGGAGTAAAAGGACACAGAAGCAGAAATGTATAGAGCAGTAATGGCTAACCTTTTTGTTGTTGTATCCCAAAATCGCATTCACGCACCCATAATGCAATGCATGTGTGCCTCCCTGAGCCCCTGAACCCCCTGTGTGTGCCCTACCCCCTGCTCATGCATGTGTGACCCCTCTGTGCTCCCCCACACATGTGTGCATGACTCCCAGCACTCCTCTTTAAGGTGCTGGTAGAGGGAGGAGGTTAAAGCTTAACTTAAAGCTACAGGACATGAAATTGATTTTTTTTTTATATTGAAAAAGTTTTATTGGTTTTACAATTTTTCATTGGGGTAGGGTAAGAGATACAAAGAAATTTTGAGAGCTTTCGCATCAAAGTCGTCGGCCCTTCCGGAGCTTCATAATAAATCATTAACAAAAAACATTTTTCATAATACTACAAAGTGAAAACAAGTACATATTTCTAAGTTCTCAATTCAATGCTGTCAGTCATTTGCAAAAATCCAGATACATATGTTATACAATATTACTCAAAAAATCAAGGCAAAGTTATTTTTTAGATCTAAGTCTCTTGGCAATTGTGTCTTCTGTCCCTCCTTCCAGGCCCCCAGCGGGCGGGGCCGTGGCCCCCCCTGCCCCCCCTGGATCTTCCCCCAGGACAGAGGAATGTTTTTTAAGAAAAGCTTCCGCCTCAGCAACTGTTTTAATCCTCACTCTTCCTCCTTCCCAGAACACCAGCATCCCTTCGGGCATCACCCACTTGAACCAGATCCCGTGATCAAACAATTTTCTAGACAAGAAGGAAAATTTCCTTCTCGCTTCTCTAATCTTTCTTGGAATCTGCTTCAAGATGGCAACCTCCTTTTGTTGGTAAATTAACGGTCCTCCTCTTTGCACCTTCAAGATTTCCTCTCTGGTTGACCTTCTAACAAATTTCACATGTATCTCTCTGGGTACTTCATTTATCCTGGCATATGCAGAGTTTATTCTGTAGGCTAGGTCAATGTCCCCTCTGATCTCATCCTTAGGTTTAAGTAAATAATCTGCTAAAATTGTGCTCATGAGTTCAGGGAGACATTCACCAGATTCCTCAAAAACGTTCTGAAATCTCAAAAAATATGTCATCCTTTCCATATCAATCCTAGACACATGCCCATTTATTTCTACAACCTCATTAGTAACATTTTTAATCTCTCCCTTAGCCCCAGCCAGCCCCCCTTCCAACTCTTCATTCTTCTGTGTGTTATCCAGCACTTGTTTCCGTGTGTCCAGTAGCTCCTTTTTGAAGTTGATATTTTCTTCTCTCTGGGCCTTGATTTCTTGCACCAAAGTTTGTATAACTGATTCAAGAGAAGCCATCCTTAGTTCTAAGCCTGCCAGTTCTGATTTCTGTGCCATAGTTAGCTGTTAAAGTTAATGCCACTAAAATGGCGTTTTTTGGGTGGGGTCGTTGAGGCAAATCAGGAGCTGGAAGTTCAAATCAGGATTGTGAAAAGTTCAGGAACCAAAAGAGAAACAGTTTTCCAGATCAATAATTCTAATAGCGAAGGCACTCCAGAAAAGAAATCACATAATCCAAAAAAAATTCTTCTTTAATAACAAGAGGAAGTCCAAATCACAAAGCGATGCTGGAAATTTTCCATAAGTAAAATAGTCATTCAGGGACAAAGAGAAGCCATTTTCCACCGCCCAGACTCAGAGCCAGAAGGAGAGAGTGGTAAAAAAAAAATGTTTCAAGTCAGCCAGACCTAGATACTTTGTTTCAAAGACAAACCGCAGATCACTTTCCCTTGTTTCAAACAGTCCGGATTAAAGATATCCGCTTCCTCGCAGTGAGGAGCCATTCTTAAGTGCCGCTTTAGTCCGAGGGGGGGTTTAACAAGCAGACACCCCCTCCAAGTTCTTTCAGCCCAGGCTGACAGCAAAAAAAATGTTTAAAACCACTCACTTTCCCCCTCGCAGCTGAAGCCCCGGGAAGCCTTCTGACTCAGACGGCCAGCTCTCTCCATGTTCTCAAAACGATGCCGCCCGCCATTGGCGAAGGGGAAACCCCCCGCAGCATGTCCTCCTCCACCTAAGCCGAAGACAAGGGTCGCTTCCCAGCTGTCGCTGGGGGAGGGTGACCCAGGCAAGCCGGCTTTACGGAAGACCCCCAAAAACGGGGCGTCTCGCCCCCGTGGGGGGGCAGGAAAAGAAACAAAGTGGCGAGCGAGCCCTAGGCTCGCCCGTCGCCGCTGGAGCCGGAACCGGAAGTCAGGACATGAAATTGATTTTGAAGGAACCAAATTAATCTCCAAAACTGAACAGTTCAACAAGAGAATAATTACGGAAGCCATCAAAATCGAGAAACACCCCCACAAAATGAAAAAACATGACGATACCTCTCGCCTACCAGACATCTGGAAACCAGAACTAGCCAACAAATGAGCCCCACCCACCACCCAGGCCAATACAATACAAAAGAACAATGAACACACAGCCAGCACCAATCAGCACCAATCTACAAATCATTATACAACTACACAACCAATCAACCCACTCACAGCAACAAAGCTAGCACTCTACCCCACAAGATGTATAGAAAGACAGCAGCTCCAAAGCCGAAAACGTCAGCCTGAAGATGGCTAGTGAGACCTCGTCAAAAGTTGCCAAGACAATCTCAATCTTACACAGGAAAAGACCTGAATACAACAAGACCAGCATACCTACACCCGTGAAAATCTACGAAAACATACATACATACATACATACATACATACATACATACATACATACATCCTGTAGACGCAAACACTCCAAAAGTAGAACTTCTCAATTTTTGTGAGTGATAGGACTAAAATTATTTGCTCTGATTTCTATAGTTTTTTTAAAAAAATAAGTAATAATAATTAATATGCATAGTATTAGTATAATAATAATTAAATGTAATAATAATTATGCACGTATTCATTGTTTTTCTTTTTATGTACGTTGCCTAGAATTGCTTTTGGGCAGATGGATGGCTATATAAAATAGATGATAGATAGATAGAGATAGATAGATAGATAGATAGATAGATAGATAGATAGATAGATAGATAGATAGATAGATAGATAGATAGATAGATAGATAGAGACAGACAGACAGACAGACAGACAGACAGACAGATAATGGATGGATGGATGGATGGATGGATGGATGGATGGATGGATGGATGGATGGATAGATAGATAGATAGATAATATATTGGTGAGAATGTGCATTACTAGGAAATAATCACTTTTCAATTGTGCAAAGAGAATACTCTAATAGTATTCTGACATTTCTTTGAGAATAGAGAAATAACTAAAAAGAAATTCAGAGAATATGACTCCTTTAGAGGGAACTTCGGAATAATCCATTGCATAGCAAAGATAGAGGTTTCCCCTGTCCAGTCATATCCAACTCTAGGCGGTGGTGCTGATCTCCATTTCTTAGCTGAGGGAGTCAGTGTTGTCTGAAGCCACTTCTGTGGTGATGTAGCCAGCATGACTATATGCCAAGGTGCATGTAATGCTATTACCTTCCCAACAAAGTGGTACTTATTTATCTACTTGCATTTGCATGCTTTAATAATAATAATAATAATAATAATAATAATAATAATAATAATAATAATAATAATAATAATAATAATAATAATAATAATAATAATAATAAAATTATTTATATCCCGCTCTCTCCCCCCAAAGGGACTCGAGGTGGGGCACAGGGAAATTAAAAACAAATTACAACAAAACAGAATACAAAGCTAAAATCAAATTAAACTGACCCTGTGCTAAAAACTTCTATAAAAATATAACTATCCCTAAAACCCCTTAATAGTTAAAAATTAAATTAAAATTACCCTAGGCCAGCCAAACGGAAGAAGTGAGTTTTTAATAGCTGTCGGAAGGAGCGAAGGTCCGTGGTTATTCTGATTTCGGGGGGAAGGTCGTTCCAGAGGGTCGGGCCTGCCACAGAGAAGGCCCTTCCCCTGGGCGTCGCCCGCTGGCACAGCCTAGTGGACGGCACTCGGAGAAGTCCCTCTCTGTGGGAGCGAATCGGCCGAAGGGATGTATGAGGCAGAATGCGATCCCGCAGATAGCTAGGTCCCGAGCCATGGAGCGCTTTAAAGATGGTAACTAACACCTTGAAGCGCACCCGAAAGACGACAGGCAGCCAGTTTTGAAGTGCCAAGTGGGCAGGAGCTGGGGCAAGTAACGGGAGCCCACCCTGTTGCGTGGTGTTTGGGTCTCAAACCTGAGCTGTCAGATTTTCAGATTTTCAACCCAACTTCTGAGCCATTGTGACCCTGTAATCCAATGCATACTAGAGAACAATTTCACCTTATTCAAGATGAAGCTGATATAAAGCTGAAGAAGGCCTCAGTGGCAGTTAATTGGACAGCTGTAAGATCTATAGATGGTACATATAACTTTTTTTAAAAAGAAAAATGATCTAATAAAATATATAACAACAAAAATCCTTGTTTCATCAAGGTGTACAAATCCATCCAACTTGTAGTTTTATTACACGTAAAAGAGCAATATTCTGTAAGAAGTGAAAATGTCTTGAGAAAGAAAAGCTGCAGTCTTAAAATCAATGTCATGATATCAAAAGCTTGCTGAGGCTGCAGTCTTACACAAAATTTGATGTTAGGCTTGTGCCATTGATTTCAGTTAACTTCAGTGTGCTCAACTTGGCTAATGTTTTTAGGCTTTTAGGAATAAAGCTATTTATTGTCTATTGCTTAATATTGGAAAGAAATTATTTACTGATTAACTTCTGACAAAGAAAATGGTGTAAATGTGGAGGATGATTAAATGTAGCATTTAATATGTTTATTAAAATGTTAAAATAATTTGAAAGAAACCCTCTTCAAAATCTTGGTGCGTCTTATACTCTGGTGCATCTTATAGTCCAAAAATACAGTACTTCTTGTAATGTTATACCTCTAGTGTGTGAGCTACATTGGTTGCCGGTATGTTTCTGGATGATGTTTTTGACCATTAAATAGCATGAGAATAGACTATTTGATAGACTGCCTCTTGCTGATCACATCTTCCCATCCCATGATGTCCAACAGAGGGGATACTCAAAAGAAACTCTGCTGTCTGCTAAAGAGTTACATCCAATGGTACTCAGATGGCATGACTTTTCTGCGATGGCTCCTACCTTCTGGAACATAGTCACTTCCAAAATGAGGTTAGGTTGTATGATCAAGTGGATTAAAAACATCAAGGAAATAATCTCAGCAGAATAGGAAGCATTATAAGACAAATTCAGTCAAATTCACTACAAACAATAATTGGAAGAAAAAATGGTATTGGTAATTTTAGGCTTCATATATAACTCCATCAATAATTACCATGATAAATCAATCATATCATAACAATTGTTGGAAATTACATAAAGAATTTTACTGCATGTATTGGTTTTGAAAAATGTCTCAGTTATAAATTAATAAGTTATATGTTGAAAAGTACAAACTTGGTACATTTTTGGAAATTAGGAACAATTCCGCACAGAATTGTCAGCAATACTCCTCAACCTAAACTTATTTCACCTTAGTAATTTGTGGAAGTACCACAATTGTCCCACAATTTCCACAAATCAAATCACACCATTCATGTTGACAAAGTAAAGAGCTTTGTGAATTCATAATTAATATTACATCATTGGTGCAACATTTTGTTTTGTTTTGTTTTCCTTCAGTTTTCATTATCTGTTTATTTTTTCAGATTTTCTGGCTGCGACTTCCAGAGCGACTACAAATTGTACTTAAGTAACAATCAGGGAGTTTTACCTTGTATCCTAAGCATGAATTAAATTACAGTGAGTTACCAGAAGGATAGCAGGGGGAAAACCAGTCCATTCAGAAGAAATATGTAGTTTCAATGCTATTGTCAAGGCCAGCAAGAGACAATTAGCAGGAGCAAAAGTTACTTCAAATAGCTCCAGAGAAGCATTATCACATTGATAGGGATTTCCAGTTCATCTGAGATATGCTTTTCTGTTGTGGCCCAGCCAGTTCTGGATGAGCTGCTGATGGACTACTCTAGTGAGGAGTCCTATGAATCTGCTCTAGAGGAGGAGGCCGAGAGTGAGAGAGCAGAGAGCCCGGCTAGGCATCAGGAGGCACCTGGGGCTTGGAGTAGTGGGAGGATCAAGCCCAGTTTGTCCCTGATGTCAGGCTACGAAGGATCGAGAGGAGGCAGCATCAGTTAGAAGAGAGACGCACCCGGAGGAGGTAATCAGTCTCAGCTGCCTAATTGACTGGCCCCTCCCCTGTTAAGGGAGGGGTTGCAGGAAACAACATATCATTCTCAGAATCAGAGCTTTCGTGTGTGTCCAGTCGTGGTGTATTCTTTCATCAAGAAGCTTCAAGGTCAGTTCGGGCGAGCAACCAAGAAGTAGTCAGTTTAGTGATTAGTCATGTTAAGGAGGGAGTCAGAACACTGTTCTATAAATCAACACTCTTTAACATTAAATTAGTATCGGAAATAGATGGAAATGTCTAAAGATTAACATCGGAATATGCTCTTCATTTTCAAGCATGGGTCCTGTAACTTCTAGAGTCAAAATTATGTGAAAGCCTACTAGTTAGACAAATTAGTTTTCCTAGATAGGGATAGCCACCATTTGTAGGAACAGAATAATTTCCAGGTTCCATTGGAGATGATATGGACAATCACCTTAGAGTTAGGAAACTGGCAACATCGTCTGTTTGTGGATTACAATAGGAGTCACAGGAAGGCAAATGCAGAGAAATATCATTGTATTCAGTCACTAGGAGATGAGCTAATATCTGAAGTGACAAGGAAGAACCCAGAAAGAAGGATTTATATAAAAAAAAGATAGACAGAAAACAGTTCAGTTAATTTTTCTAAATAAATTAAATTTGTTGTAATTTAACTAAGGGTCTAAGGCAGTGCTTCTCAATTATTTTCTGTCATGCCCCCCCTAGGAAGAAGAAAACATTTCGCGCCCCCCGCGCGACTGTAAATAGTATCATTTGTCTATAAAATTGTTATAAGTACACCTCTGCATAACACTGTATCCTTATTAACGTATAAGAGAATAAAAAAAGAAAGAAATGTGGATCAATTTACAACAAAGAATAGCTTTATTAACTGTAGCAGAAAAGATTTAAAGTGCATTACAAATTTAAAAAAAATTAAATCCTTTGCCGAGGTCAAACGCGCTCCCCTTTACGGAGCCTCGCGCCCCCCCTGGGGGGCCCGCCCCACTATTTGAGAAGCACTGGTCTAAGGCAACTTTATAAAAACAAACAACACTCATTTATTTGCATAATTTCTCCTTTGGATCAGCCTAAAAGAGAATGAATATCAAAGCTTGTCATTACAGTCGAAGAATGGAAAAAAAAATAATGCACTAATTATCCTACCTCCACATAGCTCCCTTGTTACCACAAGCTTATATTCCAAAACTTACAAGCAAAGTTTGTGTTCTGCTGTTAACAAAGAGCATAGGCTACGTTGAATAGGAAGACAATTCAATTTATTAAGAGTTAAGCAATTATATTTCCAAATTGTTTTGGTTTCAATCTGTCCTCTTTTTGAAATTGTTTTGACAATTATTGCAGAGTGCACTATTGTGCCTCTGCTTCTAATTGTAATTGTAAGAATCTAATTGTAAGAATCTAATGGAACAAATAAGTGTGCATTCTGACATTCTAGGAATGACATGACTTCTTTTAAATACTTTAAAAGATACTTTAAATACTGCCCAGACGTATTTCATGTTGCAATGAGAATAAAGTTATTTGTAGAGTAGAGGGTTTCATGTATTGTCGAAGAGTAGTGATATATATTGAAACATATGTAAGGGAGACGTCAGTCTAAATTAGAAAATTCAGAAGAACATTCAAATTTAGAAGTCCTATACGGAGCTCAGTTGGTTGCAGTAGAATTGAGAAGTAGGTTGGGTGCTCAAATTCTGGTTTCAGATGCCTGCAGTGGAAAAAAAATACAAGCAGAGAAAACAGGATTCTGGTAGATGCTAAGGTACCATATTTTTTGAAGTATAAGATGCACTCCCCTACCCAAACTGGGTGAAAATTTAGATGCAACTTGTAGATTGAATACAGGCATTTTTGGGCTCCTGAACCCTCTCCATGTCATGTTTTTGCCATCCCTGGCCCTAAGAAGCTCTCTGCAATGCTCTGCATGGGCCATTTTTGCCAAAAGCGGGCCCATTTTCTCAAAAAATGCAGTCTTTTGTGGCCTGTAGAGTGCTTCTAGGGGCTGAGGAGGGCAAAAACATGATGTGTGGAGGGTTTGGGATCCCCAAATGGGACCATTTTTGACAAAAACTGTTCCATTTTTGGTGAAAACAGGTTGTGCAGAGCACTGCGGAGTGTTTCTGGGGACCAGGGAGGGCAAAAACACGATACACGGAGGCAAAAAACCAATTTTTTTTTGTTTTCCTCCTGTAAATCTAGGTTCATATTATAGTCCGGCGGGTTTTATAACCTGAAAAATATGGTAAATAAAGAGATATATAAGAGACTTCTTGTTAATATCGCAGAAATAAGGAGACATTTTCTGACAGCAAGAGTAATCAACCAATAGAACAGCTTGCCTTCAGAACTTGTGGGAACTTCAGCACTGGAAGCTATCAAGAAGACACTGGACTGCCATATGTCAGGAATGGTATAGGATCCCTTGCTTGGATAAGGAATTGGACTAGCCTGTTAAAGAGTCAGTAGAAAAATCAGAACTCCCTCCCTTTAGAATAGAAGGGAACTGGACCAAAGAGTAGGAAGGCATGAAACCTAGAGTACGGGAATGGGATAAAAAGCTGTGAGCCATGAATGCAAAACATGTACACACTTGATGGTGGGGAAGAGAAAAAAGGAACAGAAGTTTAGCTAGAATGGATGCAAGACTAGGAAAAGATGGAAAAACACAGAAAGCATAGTCCCAATGGTACTTTTTCAAGAGACAATTGGACTTTCCAGAAAGTCCAGCTGCCTCTTGAAAGAGCACCTTTGGGACAACATGACCTGGATGACTGAGACTCTCCATAGACATAGAATGCATATTTGTCATACCATAAAGCGAGCAATCTCTTTAAAGGTGCAGCCTTAAAGACTGCTAGTTTTGAGTCAATTAATTCTATTGATTCCAATAATTTGTAAGATTAGTTTGGCTTAAATTATTTTATCTTTTTGATGATGATGATGATGATGATGATGAATCCCACCACTGGCTTGTTGGACTAAGCAAGTAGTGGGATTCAATTTTTTTTACTACCAGTTCTGTGGGTGTGGTTTGGTGGGTGGGACGTGGCTTTGTGGACATGGCTTGGCGGGCGTGGCAGGGGAAGGATACTGCAAAATCGCCTTTCCCTCCCCACTCCTGGAGGAAGGTTACTGCAAGATCCCCAGTCCCTCCCCACCCCACTAACCTGCTTTCCAGCTCTGTTCTCTGGTACCTGTCACAACTGGCTGAATACCACCTCTGGACTAAGCTGAGTCTAAAGGAGACACCCTATTTCCCAGGAACATCTTCTCATCACGCTATGGGAATGTATTATTACACCTGTACGGTAATTATTACATCTGTCTCTATGCTAATAGCAGTTGTCTCTATGCTGTTTCTTAATGGTAATAGCAAAAAATATTCCCGTGTTTCGATGCTGTTTTATAATGATTATAATAAAAGCTGCTAAATGTTCTTCATTTAGGCTCTTTGAGGATCTAATTTCATGGGTGTCCTTTAATATTCATTTATCTTTTTTTCATTATTGCTACTGCTGATGTACTTTCTTCACATCTATGAGCAACTCCCCCATTTTTAGGAAGCAGAATTAGTTACATTAGGGACCTGAATACCAGATAAAGTTGATGGACTCATTTTGCTTGAGGAGAGAGATGAGGCAATGCTAAAGCTTTCAGGTCTTACTGGGGCTTGTGGCAGACTAGCATAGATATAGCCAAAGACAGAATAGCTCTCTTTGTCGGCAGTTTTAATAGAATTAATTTTAGAATAATGTTTTCTTAAAAAATGCATTGATAAGAAAAATGTATTGAAGAGCCGTGGTGACACAGTGGTTAGAGTGCAGTAGTGCAGGCTACTTCTGCTAATCACTGGCTGCCAGCAGTTTGGCAGATCGAATCTCACCAGGCTCAAGGTTGACTCAGCCTTCCATCCTTCCGAGGTGGGTAAAATGAGAACCCAGATTGTTGGGGCTAATATGCTGACTGTAAACCACGTAGAGAGGGCTGTAAAGGACTGTGAAGCGGTATATAAGTCTAAGTGCTATTGCTATAGTGCTATAATGACAGCCAAATGGAAGTATGGGTTTATTTTTTTTTTGATTTGATTCATATTCCAACTTCCATTTAGGACTTCATAGCAGTACACCATACTTTCTTCTCTGTTTCCTCCCCATTACAACTGGAAGGTAAGTTGCAGGTGAAAGAGAGAATGACTGGCTTAAAGTCAGCCAGTGAGATTCCATGATTGAGGGGGAGCAAGATTGAAACTCCTTGTTCATGGTGAAACATTCTGTGATTCTGAGCTTGCTTTATGGTAGAGCTGAGACGCACAGCCAATCAGAATTTAAGACAGTTCTTAAAGCTACATAACTCCTTAAAAACATAGGCTCATATATATTGTCAACCCAATATAAGGCTGAATATCATAACAATACCCATACTGCATTGGCTGGGGAATGGCTACATCTGAGTTGCAAGCTCTATAGACAGAGGAGGTGAAAGCATCCTTGAGTAGAATCATTGTCTATGTGAAAGAAGAACTTGATCCAGAAATGATGACTCTTAAAGTATAACGGAACATCATAGAAATATCTTCTACCTTTAGAAATAATTGGGACTAAGCCAGTGGTGGCATTCAATTTTTTTTACTACCAGTTCTGTGGGTGTGGTTTGGTGGGCTATGTCCATGGCTTTGTGGACATAGCTTGGAGAGCGTGGCAGGAGAAGGATACTACAAAATCCCCATTCCCGCCCCACTCCTGGAGGAAGGTTACTGCAAAATCCCCAGTCCCTCCCCACCCCACTAACCTGCTTTCCAGTTCCGTTCTGTTCAGGGCAAAAAAACAAGATCCTCTGGGAGGGAGGGAGGCAGTGGGTATGGGGCCAGCCTGTTTGCTGGTTCTCTGAACTACTCAAAATTTCCGCTACCCGTTCTCCAGAACCTATCAGAACTGGCTGAATACCAACTCTGGACTAAGATGAGTGTAAAGGAGACACCCTATTTCCCAGGAACATCTTCTCATCACACTATGGGAATGGCCATAAGCAACATCTTTGTATGTTATGACTGAATGCTAGTCATGTTAATTGGTGAAAATTCCCTAGTCTATTTGACAGCAGGACTTGGAAATATGGAGACAAACTGTTCTAATGAAAGCCTTCCTTCCTTCCTTCCTTCCTTCCTTCCTTCCTTCCTTCCTTCCTTCCTTCCTTCCTTCCTTCCTTCCTTCCTTCCTTCCTTCCTCCCTCCCCTCCCCTCCCCTCCCCTCCCTCCCTTTCCTTTCCCAACAATTTAGTAGGAGTAGATGGACTGAATATCTATTAACTGAGCATCATCCTGTGACTAATGGATTTTTAGGAGAATTTATAGTTTCCTGGGACTATATTGATGTGTGTGTATGAGAAATACACATACACAAAGAGAGAGAAACATACATTGTGAACAGCCTTAAATTGCAAATTTCTTGCTGTCAGATTGGATTACTTTACTGTACAAGAGTCAGAAAACTGCCTGCAGGGTTTTTGTTTTTTTAAAAACACTTTTCATGCAGAGTTTGCATTGCAGGAAATGAATTTCTTAAAAGGATGACACACAAAATAGCAACAGAGGAATGGATAAATTGCTTGTTTGTTCCTGTACCAATCCGGTCTTTCACTACTAATGTGCAAAGAGAAAGACATGAACTGCAATGACTCTGAAGCAGTCTTGATGTGTTGGTGTAGGCACTGTAAAGCATAAAACTGTACACAAGGGGGCAGCTGTTGTACATGTTGGTTTAAGAGATGCTGCTAGACTAAATATTGGACTCTTCTAAAACCAGTATAGACAGCCACAGGATTTGATCATCAATAATGAACAGTTTAGGTATGAATATGAACCTCCATATCTCTCATGACAGAAATCACGAGATGATAAGTGAATGGGCATGACTAGCTTGGATCTGCAGTCAACACCTTTCCGTGCCTATAGATTTGCCAGTTTTTCAATTTTTTTTTAAAAAAACCATTGCATTCATTTTGTCATTTATACCCATTTTGTCATTATTTGCATAATTCCAAGTGATAAGTAATAGACTCAAAGAAGTGCAAACATATACTTCTCCTATGGGCATAATTTCTCCAGCCATTTTTGTGAACTAAATAGGCTGCCCTACTGCCAATTCTTGCATTTTTTGACACAGTTTGTCAGCAGGGTCTTGAACACAAGTTTGTTAAGCTCATATTCAAATGCCATCTGAACAAATTTCTTTCCTGTCTCAAACACTAGATATATTGATTTTAAATACAGTTGCAATTTTATGCATGCTTTGGCAAAAATCACTTCTACTGAGGTCCATGTGTTTTTGTTTATCAGTATGCAATTAGACAATAGTAGGTTTATTATTAAAAAACAGATATTGCCAGTCAAATACCATGATTCAATGAGTTGACTTCTATGCGTTTAGAGGAAATTTGGCACACACAACTTTGTGAAAATAGTCTAGCACTTAATTCCCTCATGCACTACAAACCTTTATTTCCCTCACGCCGTACAAATTCTTAATTCCTTCATGCACTACAAAGCAAAGCTGGCTGGAGAAGTCTGGGAGCTGAAGTCCTTCAGACTTAAAGTTGCAAAGGTTGGAGACCCCTGATCTAAGGGGATGGAAATGGTGAAACGGAAAGAGATATAAAAAGAGGAAACATAGGAAACAAACACAGGATCAGGCATGAAGGACTCAGATTCATATACTAATGCTCAAAATATGAGGAAAAAACAGAGCTAACTGGAAATCTTACTACATGATGGCAGGTACAAAATTGTTGCCATTACCAAAAATTGGTGGGATGAAACTCATGACTGGAATGCAGTGCTGGAAGGATATACCACTAGCTGTATACCTTAGGCCTGTGATGACGAACCTATGGCATGTGTGCCAGAAGTGGCACACAATGCCAACTCTGATGGCATGCAAGCCGTTGCCCTAGTTTAGCTCTGCCACGCATGCACGCATGTCTCCCACCAGCCAGCTGGTCATTGGGTCTCAGCCATGCATGTGCAGGAAGTCGCATATGCATGCACAGGGGCATGTAGAGGATTCATGCACACATGCATGGGGTGGGGTGCATGCAGGGGAGTCACGTGCACACGCACGCACACTTTGGGCACTAGGACCGGAAAAGGTTAGCCATCACTGCCTTATACACCACTTAGCACTTTTCTCAACCTACCAAAATTGGGGGAGGGGGGAAATAATAGCACTACCAATAGCACTTACAGTATATACTGTTTCACAGTGCCTTTACAGCCCTTTCTAAGCAGTTTACAGAGTCAGCCTATTGCCCCCAACCATCTGGGTCCTCATTGTACTGATCTCGGAAGGTTGGAAGGCTGAGTCAACCAAATTGCAGGCAGACAGCAGTCAGCAGAAGCAGCCTGAAGTACTGCACTCTAACCACTGTGCCACTGCGGGTCTTGAGTTCCCGTTGTATCCCATCATGGTCTAGCTGACAGGATACAAGGGGAACTCATCAACTTTTTAGATGACACCAAGCTGGCAGGGATGGGGGAAGATAACCAACACTTTAGAAAATAGACTCAAAGGACAGAAGTAATCTTGATAGGCTTGAACTCTGAGCCCTATGCAACAAAATGCAATTCAGTAGTGAGAAAAATAAGCTCCTATACTTAGGCAAGAAAAACCAAATGCATGGGTATAGAATAGCTGGTTCCTGGATCAACAGTAGTAAATGTGATAGAGTCCTAGGGATCTTAGTGGACTACGTATGAGCCAGCAGTGTGCTGCAGCTGCCAAAAAAGCCAATGCACTCCTAAGCTGCATTAACAAAGGGTAGTATCAACCTCATGCAATATGATAGTGCTGCTTTATACTGGTCTAGTGAGATCTGTCTTGGAGAGGGATCCAGTTTTAGTCACCACAATACAAAAAGATGCCAAGAGTATGGAAAGAGTGCAGAGAAGAGCAATAAAGATGATAATGTTTCTTGAGGCTAAATCAATATGATAAATGATTGAGAGAACTAGGCGCATCTAGTCTAAAGAACAGAAGGACTGGTGGTGACATGATAAACAGTCTTCCATTATTTGAGCAGATCTCACAGAGAAGAGGAGACCAACCTATTTTCCAAAGTAAAGGGTAGGACAAGAAGCAAAAGGTGGAGGGTCATTAAGAAAAGATCCAACATAGAGCTAAGAAGAAATTTCCTGACAGTGAGAAAAAATTAATGGAATGGCTTGCCTCCAGAAATTGTGGGTCTTCCATCACTGAATGTTTTCAAGAAGAGATCGGACAACCATTTGTTCTGAATGGTCTCCTGTTCAAGCAGGGCATTGGACTATATAAGATCTCCAATGTCCCTTCCAACGTTATTCTATGTTCTATGTTCTCCATAAGTTACAATGGGAGACTTTGTATTGTCTTTTAATTTCAAGTAATCCTGCAATTATGGAAATAGTGTTAATTCTATCATAAGAATGAAAATAAATAAATGAACTATGTAGCTTAATGTAGTTGTAGACACTGGTTTCCATTTTTATACATTTTATTGAAATCTCCCATGCCAGCAACACTGAGGAACCCTCAGAGTTGACAGGATTGTGTTAATACCTATGATTATGATAAAAATTCAATAAAAAACTGTCTGCAAGATTGGCAGTATGAATAATATATATGCACCATGGCTTAATACGTTCAAAGGAAGAAGAAGAAAACCCTTTTAAATGTATCCCTGACATGAATGATATTTGGTTTATGCACTAAATACTCCATCATAGCACAGGAGAAGCAAGCACTCCGCGAAGCCAGAGCTGCAAATGCAGCAATATTGGTGCCCACACAGGTCTGCCCGAACATTTCGTCCCCCTATAGACCTTAGCAGCCACCTGTGGAAACATCGTGGGCAGTCCACAACCGGTTAGATGTCAAGGTCCTCTTCAAACATGATGGACAAACATCCTCATGAAATACTTCATATTTTAGATCAGGGGTCTCCAACCTTGGCAACTTTAAAACCTGTGGACTTCAACTCCCAGAGTTCCTCAGCTTTGCATAAAGCATGAGAGGGAAAAGTATCTTCTGAAGATGAGATTCTTCTGGTTGTTAAAAAGAAATGTTGGTAATGATTGGTGTAAAGGTAAAGGTAAACATTTTAAAATTTCAGTCATTTAAAAAAAAAAGGTGATTGCTTGCTTATTGTATTCCATTTTAATCAATACTGTTGAACAGTGATGGCTAATCTTTTTTGGCTCGCGAGGCAAAAGCGAGGGGAGCGCAGGGGGGTCGTGTGTGTGCATGCCACACCCATAATGCTATGTGCATGGCCCCCTGCTTTTGGCACGCTTTTTTTGCCTTCCCCAGGCTCCAGAGGCTTTCTAGGAGCGTGAGGAGGGTGAAAACAGCCTCCCTCCCCATATCCAGAGGCTTCAGCAGCTTCCCTGAAGCCTCCAGAGAGCAAAAAACAGCCTGAAAAGAAGGCCTAAATCAGCTGGCCAGCACACACAAATGTGCTGGAGCTGACAGGGCAATGCCTCGCGTGCCCTAAGAAATGGTTCGGCGTGCCACCTGTGGCACCCGTGCCATAGGTTCGCCATCACTGCTGTAGAACTTAAAATGCCTCCCTTAAAGCTGAAATGTGCACCATTATCTTTAAGAATGGAAATTTATGTTCTTTTCTACGTCTCATGTAGATAATTGATTTGATATTTGATCTGTTCAAATACCATGTTCTGTTTTAATATAGCCAATAAGAAAACATACAGGTAATATTTCATTTCATTTAGCTTAATGCTGTTAAATATACATTGGCTGATGAGTGTGTGTGTTTCTTCCTTTTATTGCCTACCATCTGGTGGAAAATGTGTGCAACAGCATAGTGATTTGTAGAATAGGCAGCAAATATTTATGTGCTTAAGCCAGGGGTTGCCTGAACTCATGACTTGGGATGCAAGGTTACTCATGGCCAGTGAACAGAAGAAATGGATGTGGCTAAATGTGTGTGGGTTAAATGAATCAGTTGGATATATAGGTCACTTCTTACAACATCCTCATGAAAAACAGCTGTGTCCTGAAATTAATCTATATTGATTCTTGGCTATATCTGTCACAACATGTTTATATGTGTGTGATGCTCTAGTTTGGCAGACACATTGCAATATAGGTTGGGCACATAGGGTGGGGGGGGGGAAAGCAAGCAAAATCCTATTGTTTTGGAGCTTGCTTAGCTATGGAGATTTTAACGTAGATCGAATTTATTGCATTAAGTTGTGATCATAAGTGTTGTTTTTGAGCACACTAAGCATCTCTATTGAAGTGATCACTGTTTATGCTTAAGCACCTTTATGACAATATGCCTATGGAGGTGTACAAAGAATGAATGACTCTGCGTATAAACTATGGATTAGACTGAGTTATATGTTAGCCCTGACCTCATTGTCCATATGAAAGCAGGCAGTACTTAAGATATAAATAGGAACTCCAAGTACAAATGACTGAACATGTTCAAGCCTTCTCATTCATTTATTTATATTTATTTATAGGCCTTTGTCATAATGTAGGATATATTATACTTTCAAGTGAGTTAACCTAAACTAGATTACAATTTTCTTCTTGCTAGGATAGGGAGAAAAAATATATATAGGGAGAAATAAAGCAAGCAAAATCATATTGTTTTGGAGTTTGCTTAGCTACGGACATTTTAATGTAGATAAATTTTAATGCATTCGACTGCGATCCAAGCATTAAAATTTTGAGAAGCCACTTTCAGACCTTCCTGGTTTAATAGTCCATACATCCATGCTTACGCTTGACGATGGGCAGACTGCCTGAGCCAATTATAAGCACCAATGTTCTGTCCTCCCCTTTCTTTCTTGATCCCATCATCAGGACGACCCAGCTGGCAGTTAAGCAGCAGCTGCCAAATGAATAGCACCTTTGAGCAGAAGGAGGAAGGAAAAAATCTGAAAAAGATAACAGATCAACAGAGCTGGAAGGCACCTTGCAGGTCATCTAGTCCAACCCCCTACCCAAGCAGGAGACCCTACATCTGCCTCTACCTAGGACTGAACTCACAACCTCCTGATTGGGAGGCGAGAGCTCTACCTCTAGGCCACAAATAAAAGACAGATTAACCACTAATAACTAGACTGACCCAGATCAATACAAAGCACTGTCTAGTGTTAGTGATGAGTCTGTCCAATCACAGGTAACTTTATTAAGACTTATTTTGTTAGGGTTGTGAAGAAGCTCCCTATGGCTAACTGTTTTGACACAAAAAAAATCGGTCCGATAGAAACAGCTTTGGGTGCCTTACATAACATAAAGAATGCTCTGCTGGATTGAAACCATAGTTGATCTAGTCCAGGAGTCTGTTCTCACAGTAGTCAACCAACTACACAAGATCACCCACTAGTGTCCTACAACAGGAGTCTCCAATCTTAGCAACTTTAAGACTTGTGGATGTCAACTCCCAGAATTCTTCAAAGCTGGCTGAGGAATTCTGGGAGTTGACGTCCAAGAGTCTTAAAGTTGCCATGGTTGGAGACCCCTGTGCTACAAGATGACTTCCAGAGGCAGGTACACTGCCATTAAGGCTAAGAGCTGTTGATCCAAAACTTCCATTAACTGGTCCAACCTTATTTTTTTTTGAAACCAGTCAACCTAACATCACATCTTGCAGTAGTGAATTCCAAAGCTTGTGTAAAATAAAAGTAATAATAAGTACAACTCATTTTGTCTGTCTCGATTCTTCCAGGATTCAATTTCATTCTTCTGGTTCTAGTGTTTTGGGAAGGGGAAAATAGCTCCTCCTTCTCCACTTTATCCACACTGTGCATATTTTTGTGCACCTTAATTATGTCTCCTCTCATTTGCCTTCTTTTCAGAATAAAAAGCTTCAAGTGCTGCAACCTCTCCTCATGGGGAAGTTGCTCCAGTCCCTTGATCATCTTGGTTTCCCTTCTCTGAAACTTCTCTAGTTCCACTATGTCAGTGATGACAAACCTTTTTGTCCTTGCATGCCCAGACCCATAATACAATGCACATTCCCCATCCCTCTGCACATGCAACCCCCCACTCCCATTTTGGGCCTAGCAGGCCTGCCTGAAGTCTCCTGGGACCAAAAAGGGCATGGGTGTGTGTGTGCCCCACGCTCCCCCCTCCCTGCATGCCTACGCTGTTACAGGTGTTATGTCGGCTTTGTATGCAGCTTTATTCCTCTCTAGCATTCATCTCCATTGTTCAGTGATGCATTTCCTGCCTCTCTAGGATTTACCTCTATTTGCTTCTGTGAGGAATTTCTTGTTCCTGTTGGATGTATATAGTTATTCTCGGCTCGTATAGTGTTTGGCAGAGATCCAAAATCAGCTGGCCGGTGGGAAGCATGCACATGCTTGGTGGAGCTCAGTTGGGTGACAACTCACATGCTGGCAAAGAGGCCATTTATGGCACATGTGCCATAAGTTCACCATCATGGCACTATGTCAGGGGTGGGCAAACTTTGCAACTTTAAGTCTGAAGGACTTCAGCTCCCAGACTTCTCCAGCCAGCTTTGCTGGCTGGAGAATTCTGGGAGGTGACGTCCTTCAGACTTAAAGTTGCAAAGTTTGCCCACCCCTGCACTATGTGCTTTTAGAGTTGCAGCAACCATAATGGCATAAAATTTTCCAGATGAACCATTGCACCATTCATTTATATAAGGGAACAATAATATTGGGACCTCTAATTTCACTACTGTATCTTATTATTCCTAATATGCTATGGTCCTTTTTACAATGGATGCATACTGTGCTGGAACCTTCATCAAACAGTTTAGCATTACTCCAGTTCTCTTTCGTCACCAGCAGTGGTGGGTTATGGATTCCATTCCAACTTGTACTCTTGGAACAGCCCCGGCGTCACCCACATGGATGCTTGCAGTGTGCGTGCACATGCGCGCAGTGCATACATGCATCGTATTTACCTGCGATGCTTCCGCAAGCCACCGCGATGCTTCAGCTGCTTGCTGGAGCATTGTGCAGGTGCTGTATGTGCTCCGCGTGTGCGTGGAAACGCTGAAGATTTAAAAGTTTGGTAAGGAGCCAGGGCAGGCAGACGGGCCCTCTGGAGCACCATATAGGAATGATATCCGGTGCTCCGGGCTGTCTCTGGTATGCCCGTATTGGGGCGTACCACCTGAAACCCACCCCTGGTCACCAATCACCACTAGCTCTGATCCCAATATTTGGTATGATATTGGGCATCAGCATTGTGTGTCACTTTACATCTGCTCATGTTGAATGACTTCAACTATTCTGATGCCCACTCCCCTAATGTACAGAAATCCATTTTAAGCTCTTCGTGGTCCCTTATTATTTTTACCACTCAGAACAGTTTAATGTCATCACTTACCAATTCCACTAATCATGCCTGATTCCAGATAATGTTTTAGCTTATGTTGGAGGAAAGAATAGAAAGCATGTATAAAATTCTGTTTCAGGGGTGTCAAACATTGGGGGCTGTATCAGGATTTTGTTTGCCCTTGGTGTGTGTATGTGTGTATGTGTGTGTGTGTGTGTGTGTGTGTGTGGTCTGGTCATCATGGCTGACTGACTGGGCTGACTGGGTGGGTGTGACTGGGGTGGTCCAGGGTGGCACTGGCTGGTCCCTCACCATCTCCTGGACAACTCCATGGGGCAACTCTGGGCCTATTGTGGACCAAATCCGGGCCACAGGTTGCATGTTTAACATGTCTGCTTTATTTAGTTTCCTGACCTTTCAGTTAATCAACCATAACATTCTGAACTAGGGCTTAGAAGCATGGTACTATAGTATTACCTTCAACTTGCAACAGTTCATTAAGTGGCTGTTGAAAATTACAACTGCACTGAAAAAAATGGCTTATGAGCATTTTCACATGATCATTGTATCCTCCCCATCATCACGTGATCAAAATTCAGATGCTTGGCAATTAGCTCATATTTATGATCATAAATCATAAATGTATGTCATGTGAGCATGTTTTGCGACCTTCTGTCAAGCAAAGTCAACGGGGAAGCCAAATTCACTTAACAACCATGCTACTAACTTAAGAGCTGCAGGGTTTCACTTAACAACTGTGGCAAGAAAAATGGCAAAATGGGGTATAACTCACTTAACAAATGTCTCATTTAGCAACAGAAACTTTGGGCTCAATGTGGTCATAAATCGAAGACCATCTGTAGTACCTCTGGGCTCTCTAGAATGTATTTGAAAAGCAGTCTTGAGTCCCTTGTATTCTGCCTCATAATAAAATACAACTTTGGAATGTCTCAACATTCTATCTGTCCATTATGCTTTTTATACATAGCCAGTTGGTTGAAATTGTCCAAAAGTTTTGGAAAAAAAACAAGGGCAGGTATCATCGATATGGGATGACATTTGGCCTCGCTTTCTCCAATTAATTTCAGGGATTTTGTGGAAGCTTTGAATAAATGTCTGGAAGTACATAATAGATACAAGGCTATCAATGAAGCATATCCACCCTTATAGTCACAGCAATGTCCTTCTTCCTTATTGAAAACATTTTATTCCCCCTTTTATCTATTCATCTGTTCTTTGCGAAGGAGGAAGCTTTCTCTAAGAACTGCAAGGTTCTGTGATTGCTCGCGGATCGAGGTCAAAGAAAAGTTTGGTTATATAGACTCAGTGACAGAGATAGTGGTTAAATAACATCAAGTGTTGAATGCTCAGTCATTCAAATGTCATATCACTGCTATTTTTTCTTGAGTGAAGGGAACATTTATGGAACGTTTTTGAAATGTGACAAGCCTATTTCAATAGGCCAGTGTAGTATTTAGAATATATCTGATCAACATTATCTCTGATTTTTTTTTAAAAAAATATATAAATGTGCCAATAATTTCTCATGAGAAAAGGCATTCTTATACAAATAAAGCCTCTCCTACTAAAATATTTCCAGAGAACATTAAAAAAAAAAAACTTTTAAGAAAGCTTTTTATTCTGTGGCAGCCAAATGCATTTTATTATTAAGAATGCTATGTAAAAGAAACGAGAAGAATAAACTAGCTATGATGAAAGGGCTACATAATAAAAATCCTATAATAATATGAAATTGCTTTATCTCACAGTGTAATTACCTGTATATATTAAGACACGAGACTGTATTCGCAATGGTGAAAAGAATACATTTATAACGGTTTTAATGTAATTGAAGCAAATAAGATTTTACTGCATAAATTGCATCCATCTTCTGTATTTTGGTGACTGGGAAGCAACACTTATATCTTATGAAGGGCCATGGACACAGAGGTCAAGGCAAATGGACATATTTTAAAGTGTTATTTACAGTTTATATAATAATCATAGTGGCAGAAAACTGCCACTGATTTTCTGAAATTATAGAAGGACCAGGTTCTGGGGGAAAAATGGTTCAAGAATTTAAGATTTCCAATCCTTGGTCCAGAATTCTGACCATCTGAGTTTAAAGGATCTTATTTTAGCCACGGTGGCACAGTGGTTAGAGTGCAGTACTGCAGGTTACTTCTGCTGCCTGCCTGCTGCCTGCAATTTGGCAGTTCAAATCTTATCAGGCTCAAGGTTAACTCAGCCTTCCATCCTTCCGAGGTGAGTAAAATGAGGACACAAATTGTTGGGGCCAATATGCTGACTCTGTAAATTTATTTATTTTATTTATTTATTTATTATTCGAATTTATAAGCCGCACCCATCTCACCACATAGGGACTCGGGGTGGCGCACAGGGAATATAAAATATAAATATACAAAAATAAAACATTCTTAAAACTAAATTAAATTAACCCACCCTGCGCTAAAACCCATATTAAAACCCCTGAATTAAAACTTTGGTAAATAAAAGCAGTACGGTGTTCGAGTAAGATCATGTCAGGCCAACTTGTTGGAAAAAGTGCGTTTTTAACCGCTGGCGGAACAGGCGGAGGTCCAAGATGACACGGAGGTCGGGTGGAAGAGCGTTCCAGAGGGTTGGGCCCATCACAGAGAAGGCTCTTCCCCTGGGCGTCGCCAACCGGCATTGCCCGGTTGACAGCAATTGTTTAGAGAGGGCTGTAAAAGCACTGTGAAGTGGTATATAAGTCTAAGTGCTATTGCTATTTTCAAGCAACCAGGCAGAACATTACAAATTAACTGAACAATTTTAAATAGGCTAATGGAATATTTGACACTGCCAAAGATCTTTTGACCACTACCATAGCAGGAAAAAAAATTAGGTGTTTCAGTTGCCCCACACAGGGAAGAAGGTATAAACAGACTATCCATACTTTGAAAGTATCATGGAGTTGCCTTAAATCCTACTGTATATTGCCTAGTGGTGTGTGATGTTCCAAGAAGGAGTGAGGTAAGAACACTAGGAGTATACCCTGAGAGTATAGAAATCCAGCAATGTCATCCAAGGCACAAGAGTCTTCCTAGCTAAAGTTAGCAACCCCATATGATATACAGCATGATACAGGAAGATGTTGGGAACAAGCAATCAAGGCAAAAACATTGTTTCATACAGCGCAGGAGAAGGTAATGGCAAACTACTCATGTATTTCTACCAGGGAAACCACATGAATAGAAAATATAAATTGATTGATCATATTGTACAATATGATTGACTCCTGAGATCAGATGGCACTCAACAAGATACTAAGAATGCTTTGGAGCAATAATGGTATTTATGACATGACTAGATTAAAGCCTTTGGGACATTAGCTGGTGAAGTTGCAATGCATGAAAAGAAAATCTGAAGCTACAAAGACAGAATTATAGTGGGAACATGCAAGATACAAGCATGGGAAAGCTCAACATGCTGCAAGATGAAATGAATCAACTACAAATTGACATCCTAGACATCAGAAAATTGAAACAAACTGGAACTGGACAATTTCAGTGAAAAGATAATATTGTTTATCCCTCAAGACATGAAAAACAAAGAAGCAACAACATTATTTTTATAGGAAAGCTTTAGGAAAAACAGTAGCTGGGTTTGTCACAGTGAGTGACAAACATAGTCAATGACCTAATAATATCAATTGGATTTTGCAGATAACTCTTTAATATGTGTTTGTATTTGTTCTGATTTCAAAATATATTCTATCCATCTCTTTGGCCATGCTGTTGTAACAGATAATAATGAGACTAATTTATTTATCTTTGGTAATCGACATGAGACTCTGCACTCCCCTAAATACTTTGTTGTAGCATCTTATGAACTACATCATAAAGTATCTATTAAACTCTGGGACTGGAAGTGTATGTTTTTGAAATAGTGCAGAACAGAATGATGTGCTTTTCATGTCTGCTAAATGGTTAGCAAATGACCCCTTGAGCCAAGAAGCAATTGGAAAGAATATTGAAGTCATCAAAGAGGCCCAGCCTTCACACACTTTTTAACAAACAAGGGCTATACATAGACCACTATTTTCTAAGATTCGGTATTTGATTTATTTAGTTATTGATTTAACCACTTTTCAACATTGCCCACTCACCAGCAACTTTGGCAATAAAAAGGCCAGACCTAATCCCTTCCATTTGCAATACTTTGGGCTAATTAGTCTTTGTAAGGATCTAATTTCTTTATTTGTGTTCTTCTCTTAAGACTATGACATGGATCTTATACTGTATAGTGAAGCATTCTATGTATTTCTCAGCCTTCGCCATTTGATGATGAGTGGACTTCAATTCCCAGAATTCTCAGCAATGCCTATGCTGATTGTGGAATTCTGGGAGTTGGAGTCCATTCACCTGAAAATTGCCAAGATTGTGAAACCCTGCTCTAAAGCATGGGAAATAGTGTAGCAATTTTGGCTCAATCCTACTTAAAACTCTATCATTTATCAATGGGTCACTTAGGCTTGGTTGGATCATGGTCTCGGTAGATAAAATGGAAATGATATGATCTTAATTCATAACTTATCAAAGTGAAAATAGAAAGGAGCAACTACAGTGATGCTTGGTCGTCAGCTATAAATGCCATGTTGTGGTTGTAAATGTGATAAAACAGAAACAGGGGAAAAAAGAAAGTTGCCTTCCAGCTCCATAGAACAGAAACATCAGTACTTTGTTGATTAGCTGATTTCTTATTTTAAATGTGTTAATCTCTTATGCATAAAATATAGATTGCAATGAAAGAACTTTCACAATTGTTGGTTTCTATGGCAACCAGCACAGTGGCAGATTATACTGGATAGCTGCCAAGGTTGTGACCTATTTGTTAATTCTAATCATTTTGTTTCAAAAGCTTGGCAACAGGAAAATCCATCTGTACCTTATGAGATTTCTAAAGTTGAGAGCTTCATGTGTCAAAATAATAAATTCTTGTAATTAATATATAATTTAATAGTTTGACCACAAAGTGGGAAGTTGAGGTAAATGAGACTTAGCTTGCTTTAGCTGCATCTGTGCCCATCCTGATGTAATGAACACTGTGAAACATAAATAGAGGTGCCATTAGAATCAGAGATATATGGAATGAATCTGATTAAACCTTGAATTCTGAACTCAGACAATAGCAATAGCACTTAGATTTATATACTGCTTCACAGTGCTTTCCAGCCCTCTCTAAGTGGTTTACAGAGTCAGCATATTTTCCCCAACAGTCAGGGTCCTCATTTTACCCATCTTGGAAGGATGGAAGGCTGAATCAACCTTGAGCCTGGTGAGATTTGATCTGCCAAATTGCAGGCAGCCGGCAGGCAGCAGAAGTAGCCTGCAGTAGTGCACCACTGTGGCTCTGACAAATCCTTCAAATAGTTTTTGTAACACTGTAAGAAAACATCTGATTCCCTCCAGAGTTTCCAAAGACCAAATTAGTATAGCTAGAAAGATGTGTGGTGGTGAAGAAGCCTAAAGCAGAGGTGGGTTCCTCCTGGTTCAGACTGGTTCGGCCAAATAGCTAGTAACTTGGCCGATACATGATGGTACCGGTTCTATCCTCAGCCGTGCCATCTTGATTTACTGTTCTGTAAAGTTTTTCGGGTGCTGAACTGATGGTAATGCCAGCAGGAACCCATCCCTAGCCTAAAGTGTATTTTTATGCCTGAGCAAATGGCAGAGAGATCCAAACAACAGACCCAAACCTATGAATACATGAAATTATTTCCTGATAATGCTGAGAGCTAGTATGTCTTTTTCCAAACTGCAAGTATGCCAAACTATAAATAACATCTGTATTTCTTAGACTAGAGGTGTCAACTCTCATAGTCATGGTGGTGTCATGTGACATATCGGGACTCCCCCCCCCCTTTGCTAAACCAGCCGTGGGCATGTCTAGTGGGTGATGCATCTGGCCAGCGGGTCATGAGTTTGACAGCCCTGTCTTAGACCGTCATAGAACTCTTGGCATTATGGAATATTGTTATTAACATAACAAATGTCTTCGCTATAATTCCTTTGTCTTTCAAGCTTATTCATTCAAAGCCTGACAGAAAGGGTATTAAATGCACTCATTGCGATAAAGATGAAAAAGATAGATTTGCAGATCATAAATTCTGCAAAAATCAAGCTTCTTTAATACATCCAGTTGGGCTTATATTCCACAGCTGTCCCTAATCACTCATTAAATCATTTATTTCCTACAGTACAATAATTGTTTATACAGTCTATTTCGGTATGTTTTATAGCATTTGTTTATTCCTCCTAACCTTTCCATTCTTGCCAAGAGTTTTATGGTGGCATAAACTGTAAGTATGCAATAAAGAAAATCACCTTATGTTACAGAGACTACTTCCACCATATTAATCTGAACTTAGAAACAAAAGGAACACAAAGATGATAAACAGCATATTGCTTTGGCATCCCTGCAACAATGGCTACTTGATATAAACAAATAAACAATTTCCTCTTGATGAGAAAAAGGATAATCAGTGTTTGTACATATTCCTAAACTTATGGAATTGTTTATGAATTGCCTCGGCTGTTGAACCTGTCTTGCATGACGTGTACTTCCTGCTCTTGTGATGAAACGCAGAGCCAGACAAGTTTTGGTCATGGTGGGGCTAAAGGTATTTTCGAGGACCAGGGTTAGAAAGAGCAGGGCGGGGATGAAACACTACTTAGACTACAAAATGTGGGTGGCCCATGAATTGAAACTTTCCCCTCTTGCATTTGGGAGATTATTTCTTATTGTTGCTATTGGTCGAAACAAAGGTTATATCTCATTTAGAGCTTATACATGCATCCCTTGGCTTTTGCAATATGCAAAAACATGCAAATACATTTTGGCAGCTTCTTATTTCTTTCTGTTTTTTTATTTTTCCCTTCTACAACACATTACAGTCATTATATCAACATTTTTGTGTCATCATACCTGTACATGTATATATTATTTTGCTTCTATGTTTACACACTTTTATACACACATACACACACACACACATATATGTATATTGTTTTTTGGCTTAATTAATTTTATTCTTGCTTTGCTTTTTTCTTTTAACTTCTGGGACGTGAATGTACATTTTTGCATCAGGTTGGTTGAGAAAATAGAGACCATAATATGGAATGAAAAATTCAGAATCACCTCAGGTCAGAAAAACGTATGACCACAATTAAGTCCAACATTTGTGTTGTGAAGTGAGACATTTGTTAAGTGGGTTTTACCCTGTTTTACGACCTTTCTTGTTGTAAAGTGATATACCTGCAGTTGATAAGCTAGTAACATGGTTGTTAACGCTCCCCTCCCCAAGACCGAATTGATGGAAAATACCTCAGTGGAAGCGACCCCCCTCCTCCGTTTCTCTACTTCCACCGGCCGGCCTTATAATTTGGTGTCCCCCCACCTGACTATCCTCTCTCTCCTCCCTGGAACCCCCTAAAAGTCGAATTAAAAAGTTAAAAAGGAACCCCCTAAGTTTGCGCTTCGCCCACCTCTCAGGAGCAATCAGTCCATCCTCGAGGTGGGCCCGTGTTAGACAAGGGGGCCAGGCCTGCGAGAGCGGAGACTCCCGCAGGCAAAGGAGATCACGCCTAGAATACATACTAAAAACACAGAGGTCGTCCATACCTAGGAGACAAAGTGCAAGTCTGAAATAGGTCCAAAACAGAGTCCAGGGTAAAAAGTGACAAGTGCAAAGTGTATATAATCCATTTCTCCCCTCTGCCCTAAATGGATTATATACACTTTGCACTTGTCACTTTTTACCCTGGACTCTGTTTGGGACCTATTTCAGACTTGCACTTTGTCCCCTAGGTATGGACGACCTCTTTGTTTTTAGTATGTATTCTAGGCGTGATCTCCTTTGCCTGCGGGAGTCTCCGCTCTCACAGGATTGCCCCCCTTGTCTAACACGGGCCCACCTCGAGGATGGACTGATTGCTCCTGAGAGGTGGGCAAAGCGCAAACTTAGGGGGTTCCTTTTTAAATTTTTAATTCGACTTTTAGGGGGTTCCAGGGAGGAGGGAGGGGATAGTCAGGTGGGGGGACGCCAAATTATAAGGCCAGCCGGCGGAAGTAGAGAAACGGAGGAGGGGGGAGGGGGGGTTGCTCCCACTGAGGTATTTTCCATCAATTCGGTCTTGGGGAGGGGCAGGGGCGGTGGGAGACGGGATGGACACCGGTTGGAGGACCGTGGCCGCTGGTTACAGGTGGTCACGCGCTCCGACCTCCCATGCTCCCATCGCAGACTAGGTGGGCAAGAACCACAGACCCGGGGCCCTAGGCTGATGCTATGCAACGCCAGGTCCGTGGTACAAAAAGCCCCCCTCATCCATGACCTTGTGTCAGAGGGGGACCCGGACCTAGTGGGCATTACGGAAACCTGGTTGGGCCACGAGGGAGGTCATCCCCTCGTGGAAATGTGCCCACCAGGCTACTGAGCCTTCCATCAGCCTAGGGCCCTAGGGAGGGGTGGGGGGGTGGCAATTATGGTTAGGGTAGGTCTTGAGCCAAAGGAGACCACGATCCCTCAGACGACCGGGTGTGAGTCCCTCCTTGTGAAGTGGGGCCTAGGGAGGCAGTTGGGCGTGTTAGTTGTATACCTGGCTCCTCGCTATGCAACAACAGCCGTGCCCGAGCTCCTAGAGGTGATAGCCGAGGCGGCGGTTGAGACCCCCAGACTTTTGGTCATGGGGGATTTTAACCTGCCATCAGCAGGCGAAACCTCTGGTGTAGCTTGGGAGTTCATGGCTTCCATGACAGCCATGGACCTGACCCAAGTAGTTTTAGGCCCTACTCACGAGGGTGGACACACCCTGGACTTGATCTTCGTCTCGGGACAGTGGAGTAGTGATCTGGGAATAGGGGATTTAGTCATCACACCCCTGTCATGGACAGATCACGCTCTCCTTTGGCTCGACGTTCCGATTGCCGCACCTCACCGCGGGGAGGCGGAACCGGACATTCCCATATGGTTCTGCCCCAGGCTCCTGATGGACCCGGTAAGGTTCCAAAGGGAGCTTGGGCCAATTCCTGTGGACTTGCCCCGCGACTCGACTGAGGACCTAGTGGCCGTATGGTTAAGTGCAGCCACTGGGGCCTTGGACCGAGTCGCGCCCTTGCGGCCTCTCTTGCGGCGACGAACCTCCTGGGCTCCTTGGTTCACCGAGGAGCTTAGGGAGATGAAGCGCCACAAGAGATGCCTAGAGAGCAGATGGAGATCCTCCCACTCCGAAGCCGACCGAACACTAGTGAGAACCCATATTAGGACTTACTTAGTGGCGATAAGAGTGGCCAAACGTGAGTATTGTGCCACTCTTATTGCATCCGCAGATAACCGCCCTGCCGCCCTGTTTGGGGTGACCTGCTCCCTCCTTCAACAGAGGCCGCGGAAAGCCCCTTTACAGGGTCGAGCAGAGGAATTTGGGATTTATCTGCAGGAGAAAATCACTCGGATTCGGAGCGAGCTACCCTCCATCGACAGTGATCCAGTCGAGCGGTCCGAGGCTGCTCTTGAGACACCATCTTGGGAGAAGTTTGATTTTGTTACTACCGAGGATATGGACAAGTTGTCAAAGAGACTTAGGGCTTCCACATGTTTATTGGACCCGTGTCCCTCCTGGCTTGTACTGGCATCCTGGGAGACGACACGAGGCTGGCTCCAGAGCATTGTCAACGCATCTTTGAGTGAGGGGTCCTTGCCTGCCATCTTGAAAGAGGCAGTAGTAAGTCCCCTCCTCAAGAAGCCGTCCCTGGATCCAGCATTATTAGAGAACTATCGTCCCATCTCCAACCTTCACTTTTTAGTGAAGGTTGTAGAGAGTGTGGTGGCTCAACAGTTTCCGTGACACTTGGAGGAAGTTGATTATCTAGACCCGCACCAGTCCGGCTTCCGACCCGGGCACAGCACCGAGACGGCATTGGTCGCGTTGGTTGATGATCTCTGGAGGGCGCGGGATAGAGGATATTCCTCTATCCTAGTCCTATTAGACCTCTCAGCGGCTTTTGATACCATCGACCATGGTATCCTATTGCGTCGACTGGGGGGGTTGGGGCTGGGAGGCACGGTTTTGCGGTGGTTCTCGTCCTACCTCTCTGGTCGGTCGCAATATGTGTTGGCAGGGGGGCAGAGGTCGGTCTCGAGGCCCCTCAGATGTGGGGTTCCTCAGGGGGCGGTCCTCTCATCCCTATTGTTCAACACATATATGAAGCCGCTGGGTGAGATCATCCGTGGTTTTGGGGTGGGATATCATCTGTACGCTGATGATACTCAGCTGTACATATCCACCCCAGACAACCCCAACGATGTCGTCGAGGTGATGTCCCGGTGTTTGGAGGCCGTACGGATCTGGATGGGTAGTAACAAACTCAAGCTCAACCCGTCCAAGACTGAGTGGCTGTGGCTTCCGGCACCCCGGTTCAGCCAGATTATTCCAACTCTGGCCATTGGGGGCGAAACACCGGCCCCCGTGCAGAGGGCGCGCAATTTGGGTGTCCTCCTGGACTCCCGGCAGTCTATGGAGGACCATGTGGCAGCCGTGGCCAGGGGGGCGTTCCATCAGGTACGCCTGATGCGCCAATTGCGCCCCTTACTGGACCAGGATGCCTTACACACAGTCACTCAAGCACTCGTCACCTCTCGACTTGACTACTGTAATGCTCTCTACATGGGGCTTCCCTTGAGGTGCACCCGAAAGCTGCAGTTAGTCCAGAATGCAGCCGCGCGGGTGATTACGGGAGCGCCTAGACACTCCCACATAACACCAATCCTGCGCGAGCTGCACTGGCTTCCTGTGGTCTTTCGAGTGCGCTTCAAGGTTCTGACGACCATCTTTAAAGCGCTCCATGGCTCAAGGCCTAGTTATATACGAGACCGCCTCCTGCCCCATACATCCCTCAGACCGATACGCTCCCACAGAGAGGGCCTCCTCAGGGTGCCGTCGGCTGGACAGTGCCGACTGGTGACACCCAGGGGAAGAGCTTTCTCTGTGGCGGGCCCAGCCCTTTGGAACGACTTACCCCCTGAACTCCGCACCATCTCCGACCTCCGCCTCTTCTGCAAGTGTCTGAAGACACATCTGTTCCATCTAGCCGGCCTAGCGTAACCTCCATTACTGACTGTTAGATAGTTTTTAAATTTGGTTTTAGCGCAGGTTTTTATTAGAATAAGTTTTTAAAAAATTTTTAGATGTTTTGTATGTATTTTTAGTATTCCTGTGCGCCGCCCTGAGTCCGTTTGGAGAAGGGCGGGGTATAAATTTAATAAAATGAAAAAATGAAAATGAAGTGAATCTGGCTTCCCCATTGATTTTCAAAAGGTTTTCAAAAGGTTTCAAAAAGTGATGACATGACCTTGGGTTACAGCAACGTCAAAAGGTTTCAAAGGTTTCTTGTCAAATGATTTCAAAAAGTGATCACATGACCTTGGAACACAGCAAGGGTCATATTTATTTATTTATTTATTTTATTTTATTAGATTTCTATCCCACCCTATCTCCCCAAAATGGGACTCAGGGCGGCGCACAGGAATTAAAAATCTAAAAATACAACAATACAAAATTCTACAAAAGTTAAAACTAAAATTAAATAATTTAGCCCGTGCTAAAAGAACAATTTAATTTAAAACCCAACTCTAAGAATAACATAGCTATAACAGCTATGCCAGGCCGGCCATATGGAAGAAATATGTTTTGAGTGTCCGGCGGAAGAGGCGAAGGTTGGTGATAGTACGAAGGTCTGGGGGGAGGTCATTCCAGAGAGCGGGGCCTGCCACAGAGGCCACAGAGGTCTTCCCCTGGGCGTCGCCAGCTGGCATTGTCCGGCAGATGGCACCCTAAGGAGGCTCTCCCTGTGGGAGCGGACAGGTCAAATGGAGGTATGTGGTAGTAGGCGGTCCTGCAGATAACGAGGCCCGCTGCCATGGAGCGCTTTAAAGATGGTCACTAAAACCTTGAAGTATGAGCCAGTTGCCAAGCGTGATCATGAGGATGCTACAAAGGTCATAAATGTGAAAAATGGCCATAGGTCATTGTAACTTTGAGTAGTCACTAAATGACCTGTTGTAAGTGAGGACTACCTGTATTATACTGTGTTTTGAGATGCACACATATCAAATAAAAATGCTTAGTACTCATTACAATCCATTCAATTATTTCAACTGGATAATTAATGTTATTGCTCAGGATACATACTGTATATCCTTCCTACCACAAAATGGGCTAGAAAACATTATACTAACTGACTTCGGGTGTATAATAAACACTGCGACAGGTCATGCTTTTCCCCTGCAGAAGATCCTTCTTAAAGAAGCAACCTACTAGGTAGCAGTTAGTTGATGCAGAATGGAATCAAAAAGTCCTACTTTTTCAAATAAAATCTACTGGGGTGGGGTGGGAGGGAGCTATATTTTCTATTTACAATCCTACCTGCAAAAATGGATAGAAGGATATCACCAGATTCAGGTTATTCAAGGCAAGTGACTAAAAAAAAAGCTCCATGGGTACTTTTGCTACTTAGAGAGGTGGGGAAAAACAGAGACTGCCTAACTAGTTACTGTATATAGCTTTATGATGTGCTCTTACTGAAGCCTGTCAAATGTGAAAGCACAATTGCTCATTGTCTTTATATTATTCACTCCCACTTTTAACTCTGAATTAATGTTACCATCCTGCCTCCAAACTGTCAAGTATTCCCTAAAAAGGCCTGATTTTGTAGTAGGAGAAGAATTTCCAACATTTCTGCTGGCTGTGATGGATTATCAGAATTATACACCATCCTGAGGGATTGACCTACAGAAAGATCAACCAGAAGGGTAGGATTAGACCTCTCTGATTTAAATCAAACCCTACCTCTGCGTTTTCTTGCTCCTAGCTTGATTGAGTTATAGAATCCTTGAAAGAAATGCTGGACCGAATTGAATTAAGGAAAGCATACAAGCAATAAAAGCAAGCAAGGCATTTGGAACACCCTCAAGGGATTGATATAGTGATTGTTAGGATGACTTGTAATACTGTTTTGTTTTTAATCAATCTGCATAATACTCAGTAGAACCTGACGGAAATCTTATTTGTGAGTCCATATTTTTCAGCTTTGCTACTTGTGGTCCAGATGTGGCTCATTACAATTGACTAAGCAGAGCAACCAACATGTATGTAAACATTATCATGCAGTCAATGCTCCCCCCCCACCTTCTCTGAGTTATGGAACCTCCCAGAGTAGCAGAAATAATCTTTTCTCAACCTACCAAAATTGGGGGTGTGTGTGGCTCTAATAGCACTACCAATAGTACTTATATACCACTCCATAGTGCTTTACAGTACTCTCTAGGTGGTCACAGAGTCAGCATATTGCTCCCAACAATCTGGGACCTCATTTTACCAACCTCAGAAGGATGGAAGACTGAGCCAACCTTGAGCCAGTAAGGATCGAACTCCTGATAGTGTACAGAGTCAGCCTGCAATGCTGCATTCTAACCATTACACCACCATGGCTAAATAAATACATTGTTAGTTCTACTGTCGCTTCCATTCTATGTTTTCTACGTAGGTTTTATCTAACTATTTGGTCTTTTCGCAAAAAAAAAGGACAAGCAGTTATGTATGTTAAATTTTTTGGTATTTCACATGTATAAATTACTTGTGTAAGTTGTGATGAATGCATAACACTGTAGTTTACAGCCAGGTGTTTTTCTCAACTGCTGTATCCATGGTTTTAGGTTGCAGTGGAAAGATCTTGTATGCTTTTAGGTAGAGAGTACTACCTTACTAGAATGAGGAAATTGGAAGGTAGGATGATACAAGAGCTTTGCAACTGATATTTATTTCAGTAAGAAGAATCAAGCCAGCATTTTTCCCCACAGGGAGTGTGAAATGAACAAAACACTGATGAAAGGTTTGATTTGCTGACATGAAGTCAATTTTGCTACACAAAAATGTGGTGAAAATCTGAAAAGAAACAAACACATCAAAAACATATAAGGGAGCTTGATACAGTAGACATGGTGTTATAAAAAACTAGAGCTCAGCTGAAGGCTGAAGGATTCTTGAAACAAAAATGACTTATTTAGATCTGTTCAAAAATCATTATAGCAACTGTTCAATAAAGTTGAAAAATGACAACAACAAAAGAAAGGCAAAGCTATGCCTGCTTTGTCTCTGTCTTCTCCAATGGAATGTACGTGTGCTCTTATGCAATTGTAAAGAGCAAAATGAAAAGACAGAACTGAAGCTTAAAAGTCCACAGAGCGATGGTCAAGGGATACCCACTTTGAAGCAATCAGTTTATATCTCCAGGGCCAGAAAAAAAATTGCATTCTAAGGTACTGAAGAAATTGCTGATGCCACATTTTTCTAGATTTTTCATTCTCTTACATTGATTGCCACCTCAGATTTTTTTTTTTTAGAAAATAAACATGAAGAATTAATCCATAAGAAGTGATTACAAAGTGTTAAAGTGCCTCCAAACACTACTGTGTTAGGTTACAAATGAAGGTCATTCAGTAATCCTAGGCCTGGTGGCACTCAGAGCTATTTGTCAGGGCACGCAAGGCTTGCCTTGTCAGCTGGCCAGCACACATGCGTGTGCTGGCCAGCTCACTTCGACCTTCTTTTGAGGTCATTTTTTACCCTCCGGAGGCTTCAGGAGCTTCCCTAAAGCTTCCAGAGCGCGAAAAACTGACCCTATGGGCAAACTAGAAGTTCGGTTCCCAAACTCAGTTCAGTTTTTCATACTCTGGATGCTTCAGGGAAGCTCCTGAAGCTTCTGGAGGGCCTCGGGAGGGGGGCTGTTTTCGCCCTCCCCAGGCTCCTATACAGCCTCTGGAGCCAGCACTTCCCCCCATTTTTGGCATGCTTTTTTGGCTCTCCCCAGGCTCCAGAGGCTGTATAGGAGCCTGGGGAGAGCCAGAAAAGCATGCCAAAAATGTGTGTGTGTGTGTGTGGGGGGGGCGCTGGTCATGTGCACATGCACACTGTGGTCGTACACATAGCATTATGGGTGTGGCATGCCTGCGCACGACTCCCCTGTGCTCCCCCACTTTTGGCACCCGAGCCAAAAAAGGTTCGCATCACTGTCCTATGCTATCATTCTACCTAATAAGAGTTTTATAAAAGCAGAATTTTCCTGTCCTCTGGTACAAAATTATTTGTTCTTTCAGCATCTCATCCTTGGACTGAACAGTACAGACTAGACATCTTTTTACAGATCTGCCTATTGTATGACTTTCATGGATATACTCAAATTGTACCTATTTAGTCCTGTACATTCCAATCTAAGTGCATTTCTGGCTAGAGAAAAAAAATCCACATTTTTAGTTCCCATGGACCTATTATTAAACGTTCCTTATTACTCTAAAGATCATGATTAAGCTTTCATAAATTATTTGGCAATCATAGTCTTGTTTGGTTGCTGTGAAAAGGATTTCTTATTCAATGGGTTTTACTTTTGATTAAAAAAGAGAGAGTAATCTAATCTAATCACAGATTTGCATGTTGGAAGTGATGTAAAAATAACCATAGGAGAGTAGATAACTCATTTATTATCCATGGCCTGCAGATGGAAGAGATCCCTTTATTACTTAAATTTATTAACTAAGTTATATGAAAATCCCCAAACTAATCAATAACCACTTGCTACTTTTAAACCATGCTAATATTTTTAGAAGAGATAGTGAACTATTGTGAAGGTCTGAAAAGTTTTCTTGTGTTCCTCTTTCAAATGAGTTAAAAAAATCTGCGTACAGACTTACAATATCAATAACTATTAGGACTAGGGTATGGTTCACAAATATAAGCATTCCCTTTGAGTTATCGAAACTGAAATACAATGTTTTTCATGGTTACTTCCTCCATGTTCATTCCAGAAAGTTACTGAGCTATCACCTCAGGAAGGCATTAATCACTCTCAAGTATCAAATACACAATCTCACTCCAAGAAAGAGTCTAAAGATAAGTAGTAAACTTCAGCAGCCCAAGTATTTTCCCCACATCCTCAGACTGCACAATAGAATAATATCTGTAGGGACTCTAAACAAGTCCCATATATCTCCAAATCACCACCTATCAAAGCCATGGCATTCAGATTAGGATGGGGTGAGGAATTAAATTAGGAACTGGTGAGCATGAGCAAATGTTCAAAACCCTTTTCTATTGTGGGGAAATGTGAGGGGGGGTTATACGGAGTTAGATGCTATGTAGCCATAACAAATTTCTTTCTAGAAAGCCAAGGTCATTCTTTGTCATTGCACCTCAACACCTCACCGGAACTAGATGGGTGGAACTGCCAGCATGGCAGTGGAAGATTGGACCATGTGATTGACTTGTGGATGTGGTGGCAAGATCTTGAACTTTCAAAGAGGTGGGGAAAACCGGGAAGCTTTCAGATTCGGGTTTCCCCAGATGTGCCAATATGGCTCTCTTAATAAATTGGAACTTTGAGCAATACTTTGCTTTGGACTCTGATGTCCTTTTGGATGCTATTTGGAACCCTGACACATAACACAAGGACATGTATTTATGCTTGCTAATAATCTCAAGTGAAAAGAACATCTTTCTTTCTTGTAGAGTTGATTGCTTCTATGGTCCTCTCAATAACTATCACTGGAATCATGATTCAAAGGTGGCTTTGTTTTGGTTCATTCTCAATCTATGTCTTTTACAATCATACAACATTGCTGGAAAGACTAACAATTCTGATCTTTGCTGCCAAGAAATATCCTTCTTCGTTACCTTGTCTAAGTTTGTCATTTCCTTCTATCCATGGATTAATATACTTTTCTCGAACCTACTATTCATCTTAATCTATCCTTGAGACAAAGAAAACAGAATTATTATCATATTCACTTCTTTGCTCTCAACTATATTCATAAACATAACTTTTTTATTCTTAATGGTAAATATTAACACATATTTTGATTTTTTTGATTTTTACTTTCACAACAGACTCTCTCAAGTCTTATTTTGGCTAACAAATGGTGTCATCTGCAAATCAAAAATTGTTAGCATGTCAGCCTCCTGTTTTGATTTCTGGTTGTCTTCTCTTTCATGCTTCTATTGTTATAATATATGCCCCATATTAATTAAATAGATATGGAAAAAATATACATATTTAGCTCAGCCCCTTCCTTATGTTGAACCACTCTGCTTTTGAAAATTAAATCGTTACATTTAATGTAAAAATTATCAAAAGAATATGCAGGGAGAAGATTTACTTATGGGACCATCTCTTTTCAGTGGTATCTACTGTCTGGTTAGATCTGGAAGGAAAAGCTTGCTCCAGGTTCATTCAATAATGGAGGCCTATCATATAGGACCCATGAAGGCAGACTTTTTGTGTCATATCCCCTCCCTCTGGAATATCATTCCCTGGAGATTAGGCTCATCCAACTGGCCCTTCTGAACATTTACATAGATCTGGTTTTGTCATTGATCCTGAGGCCCTGATGAGGTGGATGAGCCCATTTTTTGATTATCCAACAAGAGTGATTAATGTCACTGGGATTAGTTTATTGGTTACTATTTGTGTTCTTTATAATTTTGTTCACTTTTCTTATTCTGCTTTAATTATTAGCTGACCAGAATCATGTATTTGAGATGGGCAGCCATATCAATTCAATAAATTTAATCTAGAAGTATCTCTCTCTCTCTCTGACTCTCTTCTCTCTCTATCTCTGTCTCTGTCTCTCTCAGACCAATGAAATGTTAATACTAAGTATAAACACTTAAGTATAAACACTATACTTAAAAGTAGGGTGGGGGAATCAAACCTGAACCAATTAGTAATGAAAGAGAGTTACCAACTGATTTCTCCAAACCACTGATATTACTAAGAACTTGACTTCAGTGGTTTAACAATTGGCATATTCTTTGGCATGTCCATGTTTTGACATTGCTTTAGCAAGAATGCTTTTCCTGCACCAACTCAGAAAGATCAGACTTCCCAAGGAGCTTCTGATTCACTTCTGCAAAGGAATTATTGAGTCTGTCCTTTGCATCTCTGTAACTCTCTGGTTTTGCACAGCAACCAAACAAACTGATGCAGAATTCAATGGATAGTTAGGACTGCAGAAAAAAATAATTGCAACCAACCTGCCTTCCATTGAGAACCTGTATATTACACAATCCAGAAAGAGGGATGTGAAAATATCTACAGACCTTTCACATGCTAGACATCAACTGTTTCAACTTCTTCCCTCCAGATGTTGCTATAGGGCATTGCACATAAAAACCACTAGCGACAAGAACAGTCCCCCCCATCACTCTGCTAAACAACTAATTCCCACAATACTGTGCTACACCCTGGGATGTCAAACTACCTAGTAGGGCTGAATTACTATTAACTTCTCATCTTTCCTATTTTCTTATTTAGTATCCCATGACTATCACTGAGTATTGTAGCTTATGATTTATCATATTGTATTTTATGATTATGATAATGATTATCACTTGTTGCTTTCATGTACACTGACAGCTTAGGTACTAGAGACAAATTCCTTGTGTGACCTATCACACTTGGCTGGTAAATAATTCTATTCTATTCTATTCTATTCTATTCTATTCTATTCTATTCTATTCTATTCTACTCTACTCTACTCTACTCTACTCTACTCTACTCTATTCTACTCTACTCTACTCTATTCTATTCTATTCTATTCATTTGTTTACATACCGCAATTAGATCTTTAACTGCTTCTTCTTTTTCTAGCTTTTAAAGTTCGGTATCTATGGTCCTGGAGCTTTCCTGTTTAACAGCTGTCAATTACCTTTTGGGCATCACTTTATATTAAAATCAGAACCTGAATGTATTTTCTCTGTATAACTAAATGTGCGCACATGCATATCTGCATATCTCTCTCTCTCTCTCTCTCTCCCTCTCTCTCTCTCTCTCTCTCTCCCTCTCCCTCTCCCTCTCCCTCTCTCTCCCCCCTCTCGATATAGTAGAGTTGTAATGTGATTTTGTTTACTCTAATACTGTAATAATAATATTAATTTAATAATAATTTATTAAATTTCTAAACTGCCCCCTCTCCCCAAAGAAGAGGGGGCGGTTATTCTTTGTATAACCCAAAGAAGTAGATATGTTAGCAATACAATAATAATACATCACACCAAAAAAGACTTAGATTATGTTGCACCATGCCTACACATATAGTTAATGTGAAGTGAGGAAAGTTGCAAATTAGCTTAAAATATACATGTTCTAATTTTGAAACTAATTATAATTAAGTTTTCTGAAGCCATTTTCAGGAATCCTGAAGAAATATGAATTGACACTGATACACATTCCTCCCTGGGTTGATCCTTTCCATTTTGAGAAGGATAGCCTGCAATGAGAAGATAACCTTGTCTGAGTGAATATTTACATCCTTTTGTGCAATCAGGAGGCAACCCTATAGGACTTATAGTGGAGTGTAATTTGGCCTCATTGCATCTCTTCCCCATTAAAATTGATAGTTTGTTACCATCATCCCCTGTTCATTTTGGTTTCTGGAGGAGGACATCTGAAGAAGTTATGGAAGACAGGAAAGTGACATAAAACCAATCCCTGATAAGAAACATATGGAGTGAAGTAAGCGAGCTAAATTTTCATTATATAAGGAGTTGATGCCATCTGTTATTTTTAGGGTAGAGAGCCATACAGGGAAAATCAAAAGGTACTTTCAGCTCCTGTGCTACCCATCTATGTTCATCTAATATTAATGTTTAACACTTCTTGTTTCTTGCTTTCACCCAATTTAACAAAACTTGCTGCTGATATTGGCAAAAGACCAAATGAAAATGAGTTTGATTGACTTTTTTCTACAATGGATTTCAGAGCAAAAACATTTACCTTCTGTATGTCAATATTCTGATTGAAGAAAGAGATCCAGACATAAACTCCATTTTTTCTGTACTGAAAAATAGCCTGCTGGGTATTATCTTTCTTTGACTATCTTTACTGGGCTGTATTATCTGCCAGCTGCTTTCTTTTATTAAAATATTCTTTGTGTCAGAAATTCTTCATATTTTAATATACTCTCAAAGATATGTGCATAATATTCAGAATAATCAGGCAAAGAAACAATTGCCTGTGATTTGGGGCTCGGAGGTGCCACAACAAATGGCCTGTGGTCTAAACTCATTTTCATGGGCTTTCTTTCATCCTTCTGAGGTAAAATAGGTGGTCACCTTTTGGATTTGATGACCCTTTAAAATACCAAAAAAAAAGTAGGTTTCTGTCTGAAACAAAGAGCAAAAATAAAACTTTAGTTCATTCCAAACACAGGAGTCAAACAAGTTTCATTCTCTGATGAAAGCATGGAGATCACTCAAATTAAAAAGGTGTGGGCAGCCACACATCATCTGAGGGCAACAATCTACCTGATGGAGAGCAATCGATGCAACTTTGACTGGTCCCCCACTTCAATTCCACTGAAGTTGCATTGACAGCTACACGATTTGGCAAATATTACTTGTGAAAAGGAACTTAGAAAAGCACTTGGCATCAGAATTTAGGAAAGATTCAGACCAACTGGAACAGATTCAGAGAAAGGATTATTCGCCATTTGCACCTGATGCTGGCAAAAAAAGAAAAATAAATAGTCATAGCAACTGTTTTTCTTTTGCCACAATCCCATTATTCATTTTCATCTCCCTCTATATCTACAGCAACCTAAACCCATATTTAATTGTTCTACTGTTAGAATACTGTTTTATCCCCAAAGAGGCAACTCCATGGATACAACCAGATATATTTGATTGACCCTTATTGGCTGGGAGCAGCTACTATTGGTACCTATTGAATATTCTTGGCTGGTGAGAACAGCCCTTTTTCTATGTACAGTAAGTCCTTAGGGTCTATCTTCTAGGGCAGTGATGGCGAACCTTTTTCGCCTTGAGTGCCAAAAGCACACACGCTCGCGCTATTGCGCGTGCTCATGTGCCCACACCCATAATTTAATGTCTCCCATGCTGTGTCCCCTGAGCATGCACGTGTGATACTCCCTGCTGCCCAGTTCAGGAATGGACTCCCAGGTTGCCCGTTGGGCCATTTTTCTCCCTCTGGAGGCTTCAGGAGGCAAAAACTGCCCCAAAATCAGCTGGCCAGCATGCTCATGTGCTCTGGAGCTGACAGGGCAATGCCTCGTGTACCCTCAGAAATGGCTTCACGTGCCACCTGTGGCACCCTTGCCATAGGTTCGCCATCATGGTTCTAGGGCCACTTTGCTTAGGGCAGTAAGAGAATTTAAAGAATCTTGATTCACAGATTTTCCACTAAATCTGTGAATCAAGGATAAATAACAGATTAGCTCAGCAGTGATGAAAGGCCCAGGGTGCTTACATTGATCAAGATATTGGAAATGAACGTTTATAAAAGTGATATCTAAAATGATGCCGGAAACATTAAGATTATAACCCAAGTGCAGAGCAAAACAATGACTTCGGGTTATAGAAAGACAAATTAAATATTTGGGGGGAGGGAGGGAACTAGAAAAAAAGAGTTACTTGATAGTGGAACCAGTTATCCAGAAAGCTGGCCTTTCCTTCTAACCTCTGGATATATTCAACTAGAGGCTAGACAAATATGCGAAAGGAATGCTTTCATTGGGATTTTCACACCAAGTAATGAGTTTGAATCATGGCTTACATGGTCCTTTTCATCTCTGTGATTCTGTTAATCATAAACTAATCAAATGGACAGGGCATGTTCAGTGTGCTCAGCTATAAAAATTAATCAAGTTGAACGGTAATCAAGTTTTGCATCTGGTATGAATGCAGGCAGTGAGTAAGACCATCATTGTCCTCTGCTTTCAAATCATTTTTTGATATGTTCTTGGCCATTTTTGTCTATTGACAGGAAAATGAATTGAATGGAGAACTGATACAGCTAAAGAAACACAAAAATAGAGTTTTGTTATTGAATTCGCTTATTAAGGTGATACTGTGACTTTTGTTTTAGTATCAATGTCTAATTCGAGTTGCTTAAGGTGGGAAATTTAATCAGTAGCTTTTCATTATATTTTGAATATTTGCCACTACTTAGCATTTTATTTTTCAAATTTAGTTTTCAAAATTAAATCTTTTCTTCTGCAGTTGTACTATATGTTTGTTAAGATCAAAATAAAGAAACAGAAGCAGCATTTTATATAATATAGTTGAATCAATATTAATACCTTAGAAAGTATATTGTCTTCAAAATCCTAGCAGCATGAAAGAGAGCAATTTGATTGAACAATCATGCAAAATACTGAAAATGTTTGTCCTTACCAACTCTAGTACATTATACAATATTAAGTACTTATGAACATCTGTGTGATTTGAATTTCAGTATCAACACAGATCAATCTGTTTTTAATGGCACTATTAGAATGTGTTTACTTATTTCAATAAAGAATGTATTAACTGTAAGTAATGAGATCCTCACCTGAAGTACTGCATCTAATATTTAATTGCTATATTTAGAGCTGACCGCTCTAATTATGTTTTGAGAAGTTCAGACACCATAGAAAATGAAATCTGCATCAGATAGATTCAAAAAATGGATTATGTGTTATAGGAATTCAATTCAAAAATAAAACATATGTATGCTATACTGTGAAGGCTGTATAGCATACATACGAGGGAAAGGCTTGGCTCTATATGGGTGTGTATACTTTCTGTCTGTGATGCCCATTGGAGAAAACAGTCTTATAATGTGGGCAATGTTTCCATTCCATCAACATATTGTTCCTCATGATTTAGCCATTATGCTATATTTTGTCTTAATTTAATTTTCTTCTATTGTATTATTGTATTGTGTTAATGAACTTCATGTGTTCATTATGTCTCAAAGGTGCTTTTTCAAGAGGCAACTGAACTTTCTGCTTTTTATTTGAAAATGTTTCACTTCTCATCCAAGAAGCTCCTTCAGTTCTCTCCAAGAGAAGCTTTTTGGATGAGAAGTGAAATGTCTTCTCCATCTATTTTTGCCACAACAACAACAACCCTATGAGGTGGATGTGAGACAGCCTCAGACCCAAAGTCAGCCAGCTGGCTTTCATGGCTAAGGTGGGAGTAGAACACATGGTTTTTTAGTTTCTAGTCTGGTCCTTAACCCATTAGACCAGGAGCCATGCTGGCTCAGAAATTCTGGGTAGTGAAATTTACATTTACGTTTATTTAAATTCCATGAGTCATAAAGTCCATGAGTCATAAAAGTCCATGAGTCATAAAAGAGCTATAGTTCCCTACCCCTGCATTAGACCAAACAGACCTGCAAATGAATTCAATGATAGTAGTGCAAAGTTTTTTTTGGATTAGAGCATGTTGTGCCCTCATTCCACCCTCATCCAACACGAAGGGTTGTTACTTCCTTCCTTGCAATAAAATATCTACCTATAATGGACAGGATAAAGCCCAATTATCATTACTTATATCCTAAATCACACACAGTTTTTCTACCATGCCCATGTGTCCAATGTCTCTACTGGTACTTCCAGAAGCTCTACCCCATCTGATTTTATTTATTATTTTTCAAAGTGTCTCCCATTTACCTAACTGATTGAAAGTTGGCAGGATTGTTTAATAGATAGTATGCTTCCATCTTGATTCAGTCTCCTAAAACAAATAAATGAATGTATTTGGTAATGTGGAATATGACATGTTTTAAAATAAAATCCATATATTTTTACACTACATCTGTTGTACTGAAATGTTTAAGAACAGCACATTGCTTATTATATTTAATTGAGGATGTGCTTTAAAAAAAGGCAAGAATCTGCATTTTAAAATGTTGCTTGTAGCAGCTGTACTTTGCCAATGAAGGTTTTAATTTAATTGATGAGAATTTGTTTTAATACATTGTCACTAGTGCCTGGCATTTTAGTATAACATATTACAAGAAATATAGCACATGATATGTATTAAGCAAATGTGGTGTTAAATTTTTAGGCAGTTGGGAGTTTGCCGAATGGATCAAACAATTAACAAGATGCATTTAGTGATGGGTGAAAAGCATCCTAAAGAGAAGGTGTATGAAAGAAACATAATTTTCCCCCTTCCCTTTATGGATATGCCTAGATTTATGGGATAATGTGTTTGAGTTCAACCTATGTTTGATACTTATTTTACTAAAGTCAGTGTCTTGTATCTTGACACCTGGATCACCAACACATGTAGCAGCAGGACATTGTACATTGTACATTTGATGTTAGCTTCCTACAAATGAGAAAAACTAAGTTGATTTTTTTAAAAAAGTGTTTCTGTTTTCTTTCTACTAAATCTTTGCAAAAGCTGTTACAAAATAGAATGTGAAAGGTTGTCTAAATTGGTTAAGATGTTTCTTAATAGCAATGAATTACTTCCGTCCTAAATTTAGATTATTGTAACACCCACCCACTCCATTATGCTGTCCTTTTAAAACTAGGATTTTTCTAACTCCATATAAGTCATCATATATTATAGGGATTTGTAGTGAAGAATATGACTCTCATTCAAAACTACTAAACTGCTAAAAATTAGTGTGCCTCTGTGCCAATAAAACCTTCTAGACTTGAGAATAGGGATACGAAGTACAATATACATAGATACAGTGTCTCTACAACAGATATTTATTATAAACTAGCTATACCCGGCCACACGTTGCTGTGGACCAGTCTGGTTAAATGGCCAACCAATCTGTGTGTAGATCTACACCTGCACACATACACCCAACCACCATATAAGCCCCAACCTACCTACCTACTGTATTTTTCTCTCTCTCTCTCTCTATCTATCCCTCTACCTACCTACCTACTGTATTTCTTTCTTTCTCCCTCTACCTACTTACCTACCTACCTATTGTATTTCCCCCTCTCTATCCCTCTACCTACCTACCTACCTACCTACCTACATACCTACCTACATACCTACCTACTGTATTTCTCCCTCTCTGTCTATCCCTCTACCTACCTACCTACTGTATTTCTTTCTTTTTCCCTCTATCTACCTACCTACCTACTGTATTTCCCCCCCTCTATCCCTCTACCTACCTACCTACTGTATTTCCCCCCTCTATCCCTTTACCTACCTACCTACTGTATTTCTCCCTCTCTCTATCCCTCTACCTACCTACCTACTGTATTTCTTTCTTTTTCCCTCTATCTACCTACCTACCTACTGTATTTCCCCCCTCTATCCCTCTACCTACCTACCGTATTTCTCCCTCTCTGTCTATCCCTCTACTTACCTACCTATTGTATTTCTTGCTTTCTCCCTCCCTCCACCTACCTACCTACTGTATTTCTCCCTCTCTATCTATCCCTCTACCTACCTATCTACTGTATTTCTCCCTATCTATCTATCCATCCCCCTACCTATGTACCTACCTACCTACCTACCTACCTACCTACCTACCTACCTACCTACCTACCTACTATATTTCTTCCTTTCTCCCTCTACCTACCTACCTACTGTCTCTTTCTTTCTTTCTTTCTTTCTTTCTTTCTTTCTTTCTTTCTTTCTTTCTTTCTTTCTTTCTTTCTTTCTTTCTTTCTTTCTTTCTTTCTTTCTTTCTTTCTTTCTTTCTTTCTATCTATCTATCTATCTATCTATCTATCTATCTATCTATCTATCTATCCATCTATCCACCTACCTACCTACCTACCTACCTACCTACCTACCTACCTACCTACCTACCTACCTACCTACCTTATTTCTGCCTCTCTATCTATCCCTTGGAGGTCATCTATTCCAACTCCCTGTTAGGCAGGAAGCCTTATACCCATGATGGCGAACCTATGGCACGGGTGCCACAGGTGGCACACAGAACCATTTCTTAGGCCACTCGAGGCATTGCCCTGTCAGCTTCAGTTTGTATGTGTGCCCTGGCCAGCTGATTTAGGCCTTCTTTTGAGGCCATTTTTTGCCCTCTGGAGGTGGGGGAAGGCTGTTTTCACCCTCCCCAGGCTCCTATAAACCCTCTGGAGCCTGGGGATGACGTAAAAAGCATGTCAAATGCAGGGGGTCATGCACATAGCATTATGGATGTGGCACACCTGTGCACATCGCCCCTGCACTCCCCCTGCTATTGGCATGTGAGCCAAAAAAGATTAGCCATCACTGCCCTATACCATTTCAGACTAATGGCTATCCAACATTTTCTTGAAGACTTCCAGTGTTGGGGCATTCACAACTTCTGGAGGCAAGTTGTTCCACTGATTAATTGTTCTAACTGTCAGGAAATTTCTCCTCAGTTCTAAGTTGCTTCTCTTCTTGATTAGTTTCCACCCATTGCTTCTTGTTCTGCCCTCAGGTGCTTTGGAGAATAGCTTGACTCCCTCTTCTTTGTGGCAACCCCTGAGATATTGGAAGGCTGCTATCCTGTCTCCCCTAGTCCCTCTTTTATTAAACTGTATTTCTCCCTGTCTCTCTATTCCCCTACCTACCTACCTACTGTAATACAATAATACAATAACAGAGTTGGAAGGGACCTTGGAGGTCATCTAGTCCAACCCCGCTGCTCAAGCAGGAGACCCTATGCCGTTTCAGACAAATGGTTTTCCAGTCTCTTCTCTTTTCAGTGTTGGGGCATCCATAACTTCTGGTGGCAAGTTGTTCCACTGGTTAATAGTTCTCACTGCCAGGAAATTTGCCCTCAGTTCTAGGTTGCTTCTCTCCTTGATTCGTTTCCACCCATTGCTTCTTGTTCTGCCCTCAGGTGCCTTGGTGAATAGCTTGACTCCCTCTTCTTTGGGGCAACCCCTGAGATATTGGAAGGCTGCTATCATGTCTTCCCTAGTCCTTCTTTTCATTAAACTGTATTTGCTGTCAGATGGGTGATTCTTTGTTACAGTTTGGTTCAGTTCGTATTAAACAGTTTAAAGCAGCTGCCTGCCTCCGTTTTTTTACCTCAGAGAATAGTCCTGAGCAGAATTTCTCCCCCCCCCCTCTATGGGCCACCTGGGAGTTTGCTATCCTCTGTGCCTTTTTGGCCCCAAGAGGTCGCCGTATGAGGCCTTTTCCAACACTGACAGTTGAAAAGCAGTTTGATGGGCGTGGCTACAGGGATGTTAGCACACATTTCAGTGGGTACTTTTTTGTTTGTGTAATTTGTACACAACACACGCGTGCTAGGCACAAAATGATTAGCTATTTTATTATCGGAAGTCCTTGTCTACATTGTCTGAAAGTTTGGTGTAAATTGGCCCAGTAGTTTTTGAGATTAGTGGATTCGTACAAACTATTTTACATTTTTATTTATATAGATGATTGCTAAGCATTTGGAGTTCAGGATCCACATAGCATCCTGGACAATTTTTGGAAGTACTTGAAAATTCTTGACATTTACCAATTAGCTGGATATGACTCTTCAGGCATATTTTGTATAAATGCTGGTGAGTTTAGATAAATAGGCATCTTTACCTGTTAATACAGAAATAAAGGAAGAATTGGGTCATTGGGCAAATACACTCAATACTTTTGAAATACATCACTAAAGGCCAGTGTGGACTTATAAAATCACACTATTAAGAACTGTCAACACTGACTTAGATTCTAGAATTTGCTGATGATTACATTTTCAGGATGTTCTAGGGCAATTAAAGGACTCTTGTGTTTCTTATTCCTATGATCAAGTGGTTCACCTTCACAAAATCACAGAACATCTAATATGTAGTGTGGTAATCCACCAGGGCTCTTAGGAACAGAGCATTAAGAGCATGATATAGTCTTCCTTTGTTATTAGCAAGGAAGACTGTATAATCTGTTATAGGTGCTTGGGCTTCCCAGTTCCCTGTGTACTTAGGGGCAATTCTTACACTGGTTGTAGCAGAGATACACTTACAGGTGGAATGCAGGGAGTTATGCATCATTGCTGAATTACACTCTCTTTGAACATTGCAATGTCACACAAACATATGAAGGGCACAGAGTTTGCAGCATGGGCTGCAAAGCACTGTGAAGCGGTATATAAGTCTAAGTGCTATTGCTATCATGATGCTGTTTTGTGTCATTTTGATCAAAGCATGAGATCCTGCGGATTCTTGCAAATGAACTTGGGAAACATTTATTTCCAGTAACACTATATTGTTATGACCAATCCTCTTTAGAACAAAGTATTTATGGGGGCTTGTTTTTAATGAACAGTTAAGCTCCAGAAAAGACCTAATCCTGATGGAGATGAACATGTCTAAAATTGGACACACTATATCTCCTCTTCTAACCTTCTTATGCAATCTTTGTCACCCAACACAGAAAGAGAAGGATCTCTCTCTCTCTCTCTCTCTGTGTGTGTGTGTGTGTGTTTGTATTAGTCTAATAGATAATGACTAGCTCAAAGTGACCCAGGGGCTTCCTTTATCTCATTCCAACACTATAATCATTCTACCACACTGACTCATTCACACATTCAAACAGAACACACATATCTATATATGAATTGAGATATATATGGTGGAAAATGGGGTTTTTAGACTCTCCTGGGGCAAATATCATGATGATCTTTTGCTCTGCAAAAATTCCATCTCATTACTAAAATCACATCCTATTTTTGATTTTGAGTCATTTCTTCAGTTATTCACATGAGTATTTTAAACTGCTCTTGGAGGTTATATTTTCAGAATACTGATGGAAAATTCATGTCTTGAACACCGTACAAATGATTTGCCTTTTGCTGCTTGACCACAATATTATTCAGGGCACTAAGTGTAGATCATTTTGGATGAGACATATTCATTTTAATATAAAACCTTGTTAATATCCCTGGAAAGCAATTCTTGAAAATGATAATGATCATCATAATTTTTCAGGAAGATCAGATACAAAGAATGAGGTAAGGTTAGGGTATTATTGTTCATTCTGCATTCTAAAGCTTGAATTTTGAATGATAAATCTTCAGGTAGCAAGGTAGCCAACACTTTTGGGTTTCTTTCAGAAATATTTGCATCCAACTTGTGCATTATATGTTTCCTTCAAACTTGCCTTAATATTACCAAAGAGCATTAATATATTTTTTTCCAACCAGTGTAGCTTCTTTAAAATGCACTGGCATTTGGCGAGACACTTTATACGCTTCCTTACCTCCTGGAGGAATAGATTTCACTCTTACTTTAAAAAATTCAGTCAGTAAAGTCCTTATGCTTATGAAAGGGCAGAGAGTTGTAAAATGCAGATATCTTCAGCCTTCACATAAGCACACCAAGGAAGGTCACCTATACGGTAAGTTGTGCGCTAGACATATTAAAACATCAAGCCTCAAGGATTCAATCTTTGGTTTTTTGGCAGCTGATGCCCACTAGGTGGCAGCCACACTCCTTCAGCTCTTTTGCGCCATTTCCCCTGGTGTGGGAAGTAATTAGGTCAATGAAGGTAAAGTAGGACTGAGTGATAAATAAAATAGGCTCTTTCTCCTCAAACATGCATCTGTTTAATTTCCTTTCTTTTTAGGTTTTGTTACAAAAGTAGATTAAACTTTTAGAAGCAGAGGATTTTTCCTCCCCCTCCCTGAGCCAAGAACCTTAATCTTGCTAAGGAAATATATGGAAAGAAAGAGCAGCGAGCAAGAAAAGGGCAGCCACATCTCACTCTAACATCTTCAATATCCAGTTCAAAAGAACCTTGTGGAGAGAAATGAGCTGATGTTTTCCCTGCTAGGTGTGTGTTTTTATCAGGTACTATGACAACAGGCATATGCCACACATACGCACGTGTGTGTGTGCACGCACACACACACACACACACACAGATAGCCAGGATCAATTTAGTGATGAACATAGTATAATCTTTATTCAAGCACATTATTCAAGGGGACCAATACACCTTCTGTCAATATATTGACAGAAGACTGCATCATTTCTGATTAGAAGAAGCCCTTCCATAAACTTCTTCTACCATGATGCATCAAGGAATACAGAGGAATTATTCTGTCTGTCATTTGCACCTCTATAACTGTCTGATTTGGTACAGCAACCAAACAGGTTGCAGACTCCAATGGATAGTTAGGACTGCAGAAAAAAAACAATTGTAACCAGCCCGCATTCCATTGAGGACCTGTATAATGCATGAGCCAGAAAGATGGCTGTGAAAATTGTTATGTTCTGGGTGAGGAATGGAGGTGAGGCCTGAGTGACTTCTAATATCTCTTATATTCAATATTGCCTGTGAGACAGCTGCTTCTCTCTGGCTGACACAGCTCCTTTTATAGGGAAGCTGATCAGCCCACAACCAATTAGGAGAGAGTATTTACCCCTCCTCCAACAGAGGACCAGACTAAGAACTTCAACTGACAACTATCTATATAAATAAAAATGTAAAATAGTTTGTGCAAAGCCACTAATCTCAGAAAGTACTTCACCGATCAACACCAAATTTCCACACAATGTTTCCAAGGGCTTCCGATGCAATCATACATACATTTTGTATGGCTGGCACACGTGTGTCATGTGCAAGCAGCACAAATGTAAAAGGTACGCACTTCTCAGGTTTTCACCTCCATGTAGCTCCTCCCATCCGGCTGCTTCTTATGATCCATCACGCACAGGCCCCTCACATTTCCAACAGTCATTTCCTCAGCAAACGAATAAGCTTCCAACATTGCCACACTGCATGGAGGCCTGCTAGGCCCAAAACTAGGCATGGGGGATGACACACTCCAATGTGGCCCATTTTTGGTCCCAGGAGGCTGTATGGACACCTACTGTACTAGGACCAAAACTAGGCATGGGAGGTGACACACTCCCAGGTGCCCCATTTTTGGTCCCAGGAGGCTGTATGGATGCCTACTATGCCCAAAACTAGGCATGGGGGGGTGACATACTCCCAGGTGGCCCATTTTTGGTCCCAGGAGGTTGCATGGTAGGTAGGTAGGTAGAGGGATAGAGAGAGGGGGGGAAATACAGTAGGTAGGTAGGTAGGTAGGTAGGTAGAGGGATAGAGAGAGATAGGGAAAATACAGCAGGTAGGTAGATAAGTAGAGGGATAGAGAGAGAGAGATGAAAAATACAGTAGGTAGGTAAGTAGGTAGGTAGATAAAGATAGAGAGAGGGAAATACAGTAGGTAGGTAGGTAGAGGGATAAAGAGAGAGAGGGAGAAATACGGTAGGTAGGTAGTTAGGTAGGTAGAGGCATAGAGATAGAGGGGGAAAATACAGTAGGTAGGTAGGTAGAGGGATAGAGAGAGATAGGGAAAAATACAGTAGGTAGGTAGGTAGGTAGGTAGGTAGGTAGGTAGGTAGGTAGGTAGAGAGATAGAGAGAGAGAGAGGGAGAAATACGGTAGGTAGGTAGGTAGGTAGGTAGGTAGGTAGGTAGGTAGGTAGGTAGAGGGATAGAGAGAGAGAGAGAAATACAGTAGGGGGGAGAGGGGGCAGTTTAGAAATTTAATAAATTAAATTATTATTATTTAGGTTGATAGGTAGAGGGATAGAGAGAGGGAGGGAAAAATGCAGTAAGTAGGTAGGTAGAGGGATAGATAGGGAGAAATACAGTAGGTAGGTAGGTTGGGGGTTATACGGTGGTTGTGTGTATGTGTTTGTGTGTGCAGGTGTACATCTACACACAGTTTGGTTGGCCATTCAACCAGACTGGGCCACAGCAACGCTTGGCCAGGTACAGCTAGTATACAATACATCATAAAAATATCTACAGACCTTTCACATCATGGAAATCTGCTTCAACTTCTTCCTCAGGATGATACTGTAGAGCACTGTATTCCAAAACAACTAGACACAAAGATAGTTCCCCCCCATGCCATCACCTAATTCCTACACCATTTTATGCCTAAAGATATTTACCCATATAGTAGGGCTGTATTGCTACTATCATTCTTAACTTCCTCATCTCATCTTTCTTATATACCTTTTCCCACTGGTATCTTGTGATTTATCATTTGTTGCTTGTATCTTATGATTTATGATCTATGACTTATTACTTAATTGTTTGTATGTACACTGAAAGCTGATGCACAGCAGACAAATTCCTTGTGTGTCCAATCAGATGTGGCTAATGAAGAATATCCCAATTTCAATACTCCAATATTCCAAGGTAATCATGTCAGATATTTATTGCTATTGCCCAGAGTGTCAATCCTGACTCAAATTGTTACAGCAACAAATTCTTATAATATTTTTAGAAATTGTTTTAGTCAGCTCTCTTTCTCAGGGGCTGAGACGAAGGGACTGATCCTTTGTGCCTAGGGCAAGATTGGAACTCATTGTGTTCTGGCTTCTAATACATTGCCTTTAACCACTTACATCAAACTGGCACTTGTGTCAGATAATTATTTGAGTGAATTTTAGTGGCACGGGACTTGAACTTTATGGTTCAAGGCAGATCATATGGCCCTTTGAATGGCCGTAACATCCTTGTGCCAAAATTCTTACCTATCTCATGGAGAGAGTGGCGATGATATTGACAAAATTTAAAGCTGAGCATATTATATAATTCAAATAATCTTCACTACATACATACATACTGTTCTGATGTAGGTTTCCCCAGCAGCACAAAGCCGAGTTCTTGTCCCGATAAACCCCTTTTATTTAAAATTTACAGTGAATTCATCTGCAGCAAAGTCTTTCCTCTTCCACAGTCTTTCAAGGTAGTTCACAATTACCAACCTTTATCAGGCTTGGAGAGTGGCCAGGCCAATATCCTTCAGACACCACAATACTTGGCAAGAATGCAGGAATGAACTAATTGTCTCCTGCAAACACCCCTCCCCTTTCGCTCCCCTTTTATTCCCTATGGGAGGGGCCATTCACTGTCCAACTATGGCCTTACTCCCAAGTTGACCCTTGTTCCTTAGCTGTTCCCTTTGTCTGGCAACTCTGTGAATGTGCACACCGGGAATAAACTCTATCTGTTTGTCTGCCTCATTGATGTCTGACTCCGAAGGCATCTGATAACTGTGAGACAGCCTTGGCCCCATCTCTGCCTCTGCTGCAGAGCACTCCAGGACTGGCCCATGTTCCTCCCCAACCTCCTCACTGTCTGAATCAGCTCTGCTGGCAGCTGGTGGGCCACAACACCACACAGGGACTTCACCATCAACCTACTGCAAAGCCTGAAGAACAGCCAAGTCTTGGCGAGCCACAAGACATACAAGCATGCATATATACATGAACACATACATTGTATGACCTGGCAAGAAGTCCAGAAACAATCACATGTATCTCTGAACAGAAACAAAACTGTATCTTGTCTCAATATGTGTTTTGAAGGTTTGTGCTCTTATTAAATTCTTGATTTAGCTGCCTATACAAAACATTATTAAGGATTGTTTGGGAGCTGATAAGCCACAGGATATATTTACTGAGCTACCTTCAGCTTAGGCAGAGAATTTGTAAAGTTTGCTGGGAAAATGTATATTACCTGCCTTAAAGATTGCTTTACAACTCAAGAGAGATATTCCAAACAGCAGCGAAGATCAAGGACTCTTGGTGTGTGTGTCTTCTTTTTGAAATTAAGAAGAGAAAAAGAGAGGCTATTTTAAAGGTTTTCGACTTAAAAACAAAAACAAAAACCTTTGCAAAATTGTGGTCTAAGAAAGTTTCAAGCAGACAAAGGACACAGTGATTTAAAAGATTTTTTTTTTCTGATGAAAGTATCTTTGAAAATAGTAAAATTACTTAGAAGTGTGTGTGTGTGTGTGTGTGAATCAAAGTCAAAAAATGATTAAACCTGTTGATATTAACTACCCTCATAACAGATAAATATATGTTTAGATTATGACAATAAAATTAGATTTTGAATAGTCTATATAACTATGCACTGAGGCAGATCATGAAATTAATGTGAATTAATATCATACTGGATTTTACTCTTAGGAATGCTTTAATCTGAGATGCATGAGTTCTCGGGAACCTTAGAAATTAATTTAATTTACATGTAAGTGTAAGAAAGGCAACACAGTCCCCCATCCCCTAGGAACTGGGAATGTTAGAGGCATTTGCATTTTTATTCATTCATTCAATTTCTATATATTTGCAGAATTTAATATATTTTTACTAAGAAAAGAGTTAAAAAGTGTAAAATGTTTATTTGGTTTTTTTTCCAAAGGTTTTTGGAAAAGCCCCTTGCCAAAGGTGTCCAACAAACTTCACAGTCCTGAGTAAAAGAAGTTGTTAGTCTTAAAAATCCGTTCCAATTAAAGAAAACTGGTACTTCTTGCAATGAAGTGATAAAAAAATGAAGTCCTCCAAGAATCTATACTGCAATGGATACTTTTAAATTGCTAATAATGATCCTGAGGAAAGCAGTGAAGGGATTAATTTTCTGCCAACACTAAATTATTTAATGATATCAAATGAAGAACACTCAGCGAACAACTCTCAAAGGATCTCCAGTTTGGTGAAGAAAAAAATGCTTTCTTGGGCGCTACTTCAGTCTCATTCAAGCTGATGAAAGATATAGACCTTCTGCAATTTATTTAAAGGTGAAGGGAATATTGGAAACATTTTCAAGGACAGAGATTTCAGTGCTATACTTCATAGACCTGTTCTCTTATGAGGACCTCTTTCAGTGAGAGCACTTACTATCTACGCATTAGCAGCTCATGATTGTAAGATTCAGGTTTTGTGTTGGTACAGCTATTCTTTGAGGTAAAGGTTCCCCTTGCACATATGTGCTAGTTGTTCCCAGCTCTAGGGGGTGGTGCTCATCTCTGTTTCAAAGCTGAAGAGCCAGCGCTGTCCAAAGATGTCTCTGTGGTCATGTGGCCGGCATGACTAAATGCCAAAGGTGCATGTAATGCTGTTACCTCCCCACCAAAGGTGGTTCCTATTTTTCTACTTGCATTTTATAAGTGCTAGGTTGGCAGAAGCTGGGACAAGTAATGGGAGCTCACTCCATTATGCGGTGCTAGGGATTCGGACCGCTGAACTGCCAACCTTTCTGATTGACAAGCTCAGCATTTTAGCCACTGAGCCACCATGTCCCTAAAAGCTATTCTTTAATTAGAAAAGAAGCCCGGAGGCCTTCATCCTATCGATTTCTGCTTTCTTTCTTTAAAAAAACAACAACGAACTGACGAAATAATGAACATTTTCACAATGTTCTTCACAAAACTGAGATCCTTGCTAGAGCTACCAGTTCTGAGCAGCAGAAATCCAGAGGCAATAACAAGATCTAGGCCAGAGTTTCTCAACCTCGACATCTTTAAAATGTGTAGATTTCTTTTTTTTTATTGAAAAAGTTTTATTGGTTTTACATTTTTTCTATAGGGTAGGGTAAGGGATACAAAGAAATTTTGAGAGCATTCACGTCAGAGTCGTCGGCCCTTCCGAGACCTCAAAATACACAATAAAAAAATAACAAAAAAAAAGCATTTTTCATAACACTACAAGGTAAAAGCAAGTACATATACCTAAATTCTCAGTTCCATGCTGTCAGACATTTACAAAAAATCCAGAAAATATTATGCAAAATTGTTCAGAAAAATCAAGGCAAAGTTATTTTTTTGATCTAAGTCTCTTGGCTATTGTATCTTCTTTTTCTCCTCCCTGGCCCCCAGCGGGCGGGGCCGTGGCCCCCTCCGTCCCCCCTGGATCTTCCCCCAGGGCAGAGGAATGTTTTTTAACAAAGGCTTCCGCCTCAGCAACTGTTTTAATCCTCACTCTTCCTCCTTCCCAGAACACCAGCATCCCTTCGGGTGTCACCCACTTGAACCAAATCCCGTGATCAAACAATGTTTTAGACAAGAAGGAAAATTTCCTTCTTGCATCTCTAATCTTTCTAGGGATCTGCTTCAAGATAGCAACCGTTTTTTGTTGATAGATTAACGGACTTTCTGCACTTTCAGGATTTCCTCTGTGGTTGACCTTCTAACAAATTTCACATGTATCTCTCTAGGCACTTCATTTATCCTGGCATATGCTGAGTTAATTCTATAGGCTAGGTCAATGTCCCCCCTGATCTCATCTTTAGGTTTTTGTAAATAGTCTGCTAAAATTGTGCTCATAAGATCAGGGAGGCATTCACCAGATTCCTCAAGAACGTTCTGAAATCTCAAAAAATATGTCATTCTTTCCATATCAATCCTAGACACATGCCCATCTGTTTCCCCAACCTCTTTAGTAACATTTTTAATCTCTCCCTTAACCCCCACCAACCCCCCTTCCAATTCTTCAGTCTTCTGTGTGTTTTCCAGCACTTGCTTCCGTGTGTCCAATAGCTCCTTCTTGAAATTGATGTTTTCAGCCCTCTGGGCCTGAATTTCTTTTACCAAAGTTTGTATAACAGTTTCAAGAGAAGCCATCCGTTGTTCTAAACTTGTCAGTGCTGTTTCTTGAGCCATCTTAACTGTTAGAGTCAGTGCCACCAAAATGGCATTTTCAGGGTGGGGTTGGTGAGACTAACCGGGAGCCAAAAGTTCAGATCAAGGTTGAAACGTTGTAAAATTCAGGAACCAAGAGAGAGACAATTTTCCAACTCAATAGTTATAATAGCGAAGGTAATCCAGAAAGGAACCACAAATCCAACAAGAAAAAAATTCTTCATTAATATCCAGAGAGAGTCCCAATTGTAAAGAGACGCTGGGAATTTTCCATAGTTAAAATAGTCAGGCAGGGACAAAGAAAAGCCACCTTCCACCGCCCATCTCAGAGCCCAGAGGAGAGAGTAGAAAAATAAATTTTTTAACCAGCCAGACCTAGAAACAATGTTGCAAGTAGCCGCATACCACTTTCCCTTGTTAGAGACAGTCCGGATTTAAGATTTCCGCTTTCTCTTCCAGAGAAGCCATTTTAGAGTGCCGCTTAAGTCCGAGGGTTTTTTTTTGAAAACAAACACCCCCCTCCCAGTCCGTTCAGCCTGGCTGGCAGCAAGGAAAAAAAAAGTCTTTTTTAAACTCACTCTCCCTCGCAGCTGAAGCCTCGGCAAACCTTCCGATCTCTTCCGCTCAGCCCTCTACATTGAAGTGAATGGCGCCGACAGCCGTTGGCGAAGGGAGAACCCCCCGCAGCATGTTCCTCCTCACCTAGGTCGCGGAGGGGATCGCTCTCCCCACCGCCGTGAGGAAGAACGTCTCCTCCGAGCCGACCCTACGGGAGACCTCCGGTAACCGGAGTGTCTCGCCCCCGTGGGGGGGGGGGGCAGAAAAGCCAACAAAGCGGCGAGCGAGCCCCAGGCTCGCCTGTCGCCGCTGGAGCCGGAACCGGATCAAAATGTGTAGATTTCAACTCATAGTAAATTGGCTGGAGAATTCTGGGAGTTGAAATATACCCATTCTTAAAGCCGCCAAGATTAAAAAACACCATTTTAGAGCACCCTTGGCCTCTTACGTATCAATCCAAGGGAAGTTCTCACAAAGTAAATGTTTGCATTGTTTTTTCTGATTGAAAAGGGTGAACAGAGACAGAAGCTTCAGTATTATGGAAAGAAATAAGATAGAAAAGGCCTCTGTTACCTTTGGAAAATTTGGAGAATCTGTAAATTAAGTGGCAGTGGCAGCACCATCCCTTAGAACCGAGTTGTCAAACTTCTGGCCTACAGGCTAGATGCGTCATGTGCTAGCCATGCCCACACATGGCTTAGCAAAGGGGGGGGGGAAGTCCCAATATGTCACATGACACTGCTGTGATGACGTGAGTTTGACAATCTTGCATTAGAACAAATGTGCTGTAAAACATAGCTCAATGCAAACAAGGCAAAAGTGCCCATTGAGGCAAAACAATATAAGTTTGCTTATGAAATATCCAATACTGGACTGACACTTCAATAAAAGTGCCCATTGATACTTCATCAAAAAACATAGATTGTTTTGCTTCAATGGGCACTTTTGTTGAATTGTCAGTCCAGTAGCTCTCTTTCCTTGACACAGTCATGAGTTGAGTCAGGGAGGAGCAATTTTATCCCCAAACAACCTCAGGTTTATTTTGGGTAAAAAATGCTTCTGCTGGTTGATTGTGTCATGTGAAGTACCACATCTTGTCATCATCTACAAAGTCAACCCAGGAAAGTAGTTGAGATTATAGAACAGCTGCACAATGTTTAATGGAAGGTTTCATGATACTTGCTGTGTGTCTCTGTGTGTGTTTTGTGTTTTAACCACCCGGAGTCATTTGTGTGTGACCACATAAATCATATAAACAAACAAATGGCTTCTAGCATTAGTTAATTTAAATGGTAGGTTTTGTCTCTGTGTGATCATTTACTGTTGTAACTATTGATAAAAAGATCTGACAAGTTAAATGACTGGGAAAGCACATTGTATGAGGAATGCTGGTGGGGTACTGGGGAACAATAGGTAGGAATAGATTATTCATCAAAAGGTTGGCACAGCTCTCCTATACAGGCAATCCTTGACTTATGACCACAATTCAGGCTGGAATTTCCATTGTACGTTTTTGTGTTTGTAAGTGGAGTTGGACTTTATTTTTTGACAGTTTTTACAATGGTCATTAAGCAAATCACGATGGTTGTTAAGTTGATCAATCTTCCCCGTGGGTGTTTTTCTTTCTTTCTAGAAATTGGCAAAAAAGATTTCTTTTTTTCTAGAAATTGGCAAAAAAAACCACAATTAACAGGATTCTGCAACTGCTTGTAAATGTGAGCCACTTTCCACGTGCCCAATTTGCAATCACGTGAGCAGATTGGTGATAAGACAGTCATAAGGACAAATGCAGGTTGTAAGTCACTTTTTCCAAGACTGTTGTAACTTTGGCCATTGTTAAATGAGCGGTCATATATTATCTCTTGGAAGACGTATTTACAACAGCTTAGCTCAGAAAAAAAAAGTGAGAAGTGGGACGTGATAGGCATGCCATCCTGGAGCTAAGATGTTAACAGAGCTCTGAAACTCTGGCGTGATAGTTTGTGATATGTGGATACCGAGACCTTTATAGCAGTCTCAACTTGGTTCCCTGCCCTTTCTTTTTAACTGCTCTTGATAACAGTATTGTGTTTCATCTTTGCCACTTAAAAGTTTCTCTTATTTTATGGGCAGCCATTTAAATCTGTAGGATAAATAAATAAGCATGTATGTAAGTATGATATTATCCATGTTGTGAAAAACAAACAAACCAGTAAACAGAATGAAGAACATGGAGAATGGGAGAAATGCTGAGAGTTGAGACATTCAGGGCAGAGAAAAAAAGTATTCACAAAGGCTTCAAAATCAGGCATTGCAATGTGTGATGACTGTTAATTTGTGTTGCTTTCAAAGTGGATTAAACACATTCATAGAAAATAAAGCAGCAATGACTATACCCTTAATAGCTATTATTATCTTGCAGCATCAGAAGGGAGAATGCTTCTGAATCTCATTGCTGGGATACACAAATGAGTCAAAGCTATTTGAGTCAATATCCTACTGTGGACATTGGTCTCTGATTTAGCATAATGCTGTGTTAGATACACCTTAGAAACTGAGTGCTTCTTACATCCCTATGAATACTCTACTACTGTAGATGTCAAAACTGGCACGTATGTTCTAATAATGTCTGTGACACGTAATTTAAGGATATTTTTTTTAAAAAAATGATCCATACAAATCAACTATAACAGGAGGCATTTCAGAATGGCTTTTTCTTGTCACAGATGATTTTCCTCCATAATGATTTGATGGGAGCATTACAAGCCAGCATGGGTTTTTCACCTGCATGCCTCAGCAGTCTCTCAACTGCAGTAATAGCTGTCATGATTTCAATCTGATGTTCTTGTATTTATTATGAAATTAAGAACAATCAATTTAAAGCTGTATGTGAACATTGTTCAGGAATAACAGAAGAAATCCCAACCATCACCACCAACATTTTCTCTATCTCCCTACTCAAAGATATTCAGATATACTGTAGGTAAGAGAAAGCTAAAAGAGAAATGTGGACTTTATTTGATAAGAGTCTTCGATTTAATGTTCTAGGCTGCATAAACACAGGAATAGAATCAAGATCACATGAAGTGTTAATGCCACTTTATGTAAGGTCTCCCTTAGAATACTGCATCTAGTTTTGGTCGCCACAATGTAAAAAAGATGTTGAGACTCTAGAAAAAGTGCAGAGAAGAGCAACAATGATGATTAGGGAACCAGAGACTAAAACATATAAAGAATGGTTGCAGGAACTGGGTATGTCTAGTTTAATGAAAAGAAGGACTAGGAGAGACATGTGGCAATATCTCAAAGGTTGCCACAAAGAAGAGGGAGTCAAGCTATTCTCCAAAGCACCTTAGGGCAGGACAAGAAACAATGGGTGGAAACTAATCAAGGAGAGAAGCAATCTAGGACTAAGGGGAAATTTCCTGACAGTTAGAACAATTAATCAGTGGAACAACTTGCCTCCAGAAGTTGTAGATGCTCCAACACTGGAGATTGGATAACCATTTATCTAAAATGGAATAGGGTTTCCTGCCTAAGCAGGGGTTGGACTAGAACACCTCCAAGGTCCCTTCCAACTCTGTTATTCTATTCTATTTCATGAGTTTGAGTGTTCACTATGGGATGACTCAGTACTCTCTTTGACAAAGAGATCATGACCAATTCAAAAATCCCATAAGATATGTGCGTTTGTGTGTGTATAATAACATTATTCTGAATAACAGAATAAATCCATTATTTTCCCCACCTCATCCCAACCAAATCCTTGAGAAACTTTTGCAAATATTATTCCAGCAATTCTATACAGATCAATATGCTTTTGTATAATTTCCTGTATTCTTATTTTTCTATGTGAAGACATTGGTTTTAAGCTAGCCATAGCGCTACTTCACACTATATAATGTAAAGATCAAAAATTTAGCAACAACGCATTATAATCGTATTCCTGAATATAAGAATCTCCACTGATAAACCATAACTTTGATAATACTATTCACATTTTAGAGAGAACATAATGGACCTCTGTGGGAATCAGCCCCTGAATATGTCAATGAAATGACCTTGCTGTCATAGTCAGCACTGCTTGCTTGCCAGGATGGTTCTTGAAAACTTTTCCCTTTCCCTTTCCTTCCATTTAAAGATCTTGAAACAAATACATTTGAGAATGAAATGTTAAAATGCAGAATGTAATTTATGAAATATTGAATATCATATTCAAGGTCAAATGGGAATTGAGTTCAAAGAGGTCATGTCTGTTCGAAGTGTGAATCTTTTTCACTTTTGTTTTTTCTTCAAAGGCTTTAAAGATTGGTAAGGAACTTTATTTTGGAACGTGCTTATGTCAAGGGTGGCGATTTTCAGGAATGCATATATAAATTTCCCCTTTATCCAGCATGACTAAGTAGGGCCATCAACTTTAGCGGCTTTTCCATCACGATGTCTATTCATGGCTCATCTCATGGCTCTTTGATTTTTAAAAAATACCTTTAGCCTACTAAAATGCTGCTTAAATGTTCTCCTTTTTAGAAATAATGAAGGCGTCTCATAGCCAGAACAAGATCATTAGGGCAACTTTCTCCTATGAAGCTTCTTCTGATCACAGTTTCACAACATATTTAACCTGATTTCTGAACGATCCCATTTTAGGAGTTTCCATATATATTGAACAATTAACTAACAAAACAGCAATCACGAAAAACTAAACTACACAATGAAACCTTAACATGTTAAGGCCCTGGGTCCTTTTTGGAGAAGGTATGGGGTATAAATTTGAATAAAATAAAATAAATAAAATAAAGTCCATCAGGTAAATTTTGACTTGGTCTGATTAAGCATCTAGTGTGAATGCAACCAGCACATCAGCAGGCAGTCCAATATATTTAGCTACATAATCAATGTACTGTTTCTTGAGATGAAAAGATATTTTAAAAGATTTATTATTAAAGGTGATAATGATAGTGATACAGCTGGAGTACATTTAGATTGTTAATATCATGAAAAGGCATTTTTTGAGTGTGTTGTACGAAGTGCAATAACAATACACTAAACTAAAAACAAAACAAAACTATTAACTTCTATTCTTTGTTTATTATGATAATAAATATGTCTTTATAGAATTCTCTCCATAGCAATAGGACAATCATTGCTCTTTGAAATAATTAGCAAAATCTTCCTATTGTACATTTGCTACATCCGGTGATATCTGATATCAGTCTTCACTAGTATTCCATTTATTGCAGATCAGATGCTCCAACATGATTGGAAATGAAATGAAATCATATTTAAGTAGTAAAGGCAAAAAGAACGGATGAGCAAACAACTTTATTTTTCTTTTTAAAATAAATTAAATAGTTTAATTTGGACAGAATATGGTAAAATAGACTAGCTCCAGGGAATGAAGTGGGATAAGTCTATACGTTTTTCCCTTATTTATTGAACCTATATGTAGAAGAAGCTGATTATGGTTTTAAAATGAGAGGAAGAAAAACCTATGCTGAGGATACTACTCTGATAGCTGAAAATGCAAAGGTTTCTTTTTTGGTATTTCCAAAAAAAGATAGAAAATAAAAATATCATAAAAATAAGTATAAACAGTGAATTAGCAACACCAAAAAGAAAAAAGCCCTAACTTAAGATAAAAAAAATCATGAAAATATTTTTACAGGCCCAATTATACTGGTTCTATCAAACAGGTAAAAGAAACGTGATTTGGTTCTTGTTATGATAATCGGTATAGACATCTGACTGTGATGAAACCGATAGTTCCTGCCGTTACGAAATAAAATGAAGAAGAAATAGAATGTATAGATTCACACTGAAATATAGGTATCATGGTTAAAATAAAATCAGATCACACCTCCGATCTACTTGGACACAAATGTGATGTGGATCTGCCAATTTTGCAGATTTTTGTTCCCCCTATCCAACTTTAAGCAAATTCTTGGCCACCAAAGTTTTTCTAAATCCTCTAATTAGATCCTGGAGACATCTAGTTTTCCGAAGGCAGTTGTACACCTGACATTGCAATGGGGGAAGGATGGAGGAAATGGGATCCATCTCAACACCAGGAGAAGATGGCTTAAAGGATTTAGCCTATCCCTGTCCCTTGTTTTTCTTCTTCACTGTAATTATGACTGAAATTGATGCGTTGTGTCTTATCAATATGGAATCTGGCATATAAGGTACTCAAAGTTGCCTTTAGTAAGCCATCTGAAGAATGTTCTGAGTACAACAACCAAATGCCTTATTCTGTGATTCCGCTTGCCAGCTATAATTTCTTAATATTATTCATAGCAGGCTGCTAGTTAAAAGGCAAAGATGCTGAAATACAGACATGGCATCCTACCATATTTAATCCACACAAATTAATTTGTTTATCATTTTCCAACCTTTCAATGTAGCTGAAGTTTATTTATTTATTTATTTATTATTTATTAATCATATTTATAAGCCGCACCCATCTCACCACATAGGGACTCGGGGCAACGCACAGGGAATATAAAATATAGATATACATATATACAAAAATATAAGCATTCTTAAAACTGAATTAAATTAAACCCACCCTGCGCTAAAACCCATATTAAAACCCCTGAATTAAAACTTTGGTCAACTAAAAGCAGTACAGTGTCGAGTAAAATCATGCCAGGCTGGCTTGTTGGAAGAAGTGCGTTTTTAACCGCTGGCGGAACAGGCGGAGGTCCGAGATGACACGGAGTTCGGGAGGTAGAGCGTTCCAGAGGGTTGGGCCCATCACAGAGAAGGCTCTTCCCCTGGGCGTCGCCAACCGGCATTGCCCGGTTGACGGCATCCGGAGCAGACCCTCTCTGTGAGAGCGTATTGGTCGTAGGGATGTATGGGGCAGCCGACGGTCTCGTAGGTTCCTTGGTCCTCCTCACAGCAAAACCTTGGGGTAAGCTAGAGTGGTTGAGGACAGCAAGTCGTAAAGCTAGATATCATTTCTGCAAAAAGTGAAACATGCTGGATTAGAAATAAATGTCCTTGATTTGTCTGCTGTTTGGCAACATTATGTAAGCTGGCATCTTATCATGGTTGAATCCTTTCACCTAATTCCCCACATTAAAGCCAATTCACATATTTGTGCAGAGGCACCGGCACATTGCCACATCGTTCATGCATGCATGGAATAAGAGATGGGAAGACCAGTATAAATTTAGTCTGTGTTACAGTCTGTTAGAAAGCATGGAGGTCCATTGTGTTCTCTTACTTTTTCTTTAAATCTGTATTTGTCTATTATCCACATATCTTTTTAACATATGGTGTTTTTGTGGGTAACCTCCTCCCACAAAATGGAGATTAATATAAAGGCCAAATGAATGTTTTAAATGAAATGAAAAAGTTCCCAATAGCTGCCGTCTCTTACACCACACTGTTTCCCCAAATATATGCCTGTAATGTGCTTTGGGGCTACTGTTTCACAATATTTTTGTGAGTAGATTTTGAACCAGGGAAAAATGGACTCTGACAAGCTTTATTCAAAGCTGCCAACCCAATGCAACATGTTCCATATAATTCCAAGGCAGATTATTTTTAGATGGCTTATCCTTAAACTCTGCTTTCAAGCATAACTGTTGTAATGAGGACATCTTAGATATTGAATCTAATGCGCAAGAAGATAAATTTATATCAATTAGTAATATTGGAACACGGATTAAATAAAAATCTGAAGGGGGAGAGGCCAGCAGAAAGGAAATGGATTCTTATTAATGAAAATGAACTGTCTCCTTGACAAAGTTATGTTTTTCCACATTGGCACTGTTTACTTGATATACTTAATTTAATCAAAGGCAAGGTTACTATGTCACATAAACAAAAATCCATTTGGGATTGGGGCAGGGGAGGATTGACTGTACTATTAAAAGCCCTGAGATTCTTTTGGGTTAAACTAATTTCCCTCAGTCAGTCCTGTCATTCAAAAATGGAAAAGGGGATTACTTTAGGATTCATTATCATTCTTCCACTTACAAGTCATAGAGAGAAGAAACTAGAGTTTAAAAAGTGAATTTTATTACTAGAAGTTGACTTCTATTACAGGACCCATTTAATAGAGAGGTAGAGTACTCCTGATTTACAAATATTGGCTTGTAAATTGCGAGAAATTCTAATGGGATGAAACCAGTGGGCACATTTTTAAAAGAAGCAGCCATATTGTTGTTGGACTAGGTCAAGAGGATACAAGTGCTATTTTTTTTTTTTTGCAATTCCTGAGCCAGAACATAAGAATCAATTTGAAAAAAAGCTTCCTGATTTGACTGAAGCAGGGCTGCTGAAGCCTGATATAGAGCTTCAGCTAACTAGGCTGGTGTTCTTCTGGAATATAATAGCGAGCAGAATTGGTCTGAAAACTCCATGGCTCCATATGGAAATTAATGTGGAAAATATATGTGTTTATGTGGGTGGGTGGGAGATCATCAAACAATTAAGGGAAAACTGAAGTAATTTGAACCTAGATGAAAATGAAGATGGTTTTGACTCAACTCAGCCTCTTAAACCCAACACACAGCTACAAAATCTCTTCAGGGCATTGGGGAATTCTTCTATGCATGGATAATTTGCCTGCTGACCTTCAGGGATAATTATTTGAACTAAGATCTACTGTAATATGATTCAGATGTTACATGCCCAAAAGGGAGTTACAAGGAATTTTTATATAATACACTTGCCAGCTTATTGTAATAAAAACATTAACTTTGCAAAAGAATTGAAACAGATTATCTGATTATCATTATAATATTTAGATGCCTTTATGTATTTTAGCAAGAGATGAGAAAACTATTTCTGAGGAATTATGGAAGGGAAATCTATGACTCTGGTACTATGAATGGTCATGATGAGGACAACAGAATCAATCTAATCTATCCACCATCCTCTCCTTTGTTTACCAGCTGCAACATGCTATGAGGCTTGTGTACTATTTTAAAATGAAATGTTTAGACCTTGGTTTTTAAAAAAAAAGAATTAAAAAAATTTCATGGGAAGTGCCTGTTTACTGAAAAGCAATCAGTGTTAACTAAAATCAGAAGCAGATGTTTGTGCATATTACAATTAAACAGAGGAGGAAGAGAGGGGCCTTTATTTATTGAACATGATTTTGTCTTCTTGCAAACAGCAGAGCCATGTTCAGGTTTTGGTGGTGAGACCATCCAAGGTCATTGATAGGAGAGCAGCCTCTCTACGTCTGGCATTTTTGGGGCAAGAAAATTCGAAACATGATTTTGAAAAGTAGAGAATAAAGGGAAAAAAAGAACTCAAGAATGTAGCAAATGAAGAATATTCTATGTGTGTGTGTGTGTGTATGTAAAGAGAGAAGATTGGCATTAAGTTTTTGAAACTAGCATGGTGAAAGTAGGATAAGAGATAGAACGAAAGAAAGAAAGAAAGAAAGAAAGAAAGAAAGAAAGAAAGAAAGAACGAGCAGGAATGGATAACAGAAAAACAGAGTTGGAAGGGACCTGAGGTCTTCCAGTCAAGCAGGAGATCCTCTCCCATTCTGCATGACTATCTGTTGAGTCTCTTCTTAAAAATTTCCACAACTTTTGAAGGCAAGCTGATTAATTGTTCTCACTGTCAGGAAATTTCTCTAAGGCTGGATCTCTTTTTAATGATCTTCTCCCCACCCCTGATCATTATTACAGGTATTGAATAGATGTGACATTTTTTTTCTTGCTATTTGCAGCTGGAAACATGAATGTTAGAGTAAAGTCCACCTATAATAGAGAAACAAAAATCCAGATCCACTCACTCATCATCCAGATGCAGACTATTCTTGCCTGACTGGCTGTATCCTGAAAGTTGAGTTCAGTCTCTGATCAACCCAATGCAGAAATACAATTTTGTCACTGTATTGAATGTCAGTGTTGGACTTATTTAAGCAAGTCCCTCTTGTTCATTGCTGTGTCACGGAGTCAAGCATACTGATAGCCTTACTGCTTGAACACCACTTATTGGCCCTCTCATAGGAGATGTGGTTATGTTTGTTAAAGTACAAATTTTGCAGACCATCCATTCATCAAGGGTTCCAGCAGCAGCAGCAGCAGCCTTTTGTGAAGTAAATAAGGGATGACTTTGCAACAGACCGGCTGATGTCTAGATCTGTTGATAATGAAGCAGAACATTATAGGTAGCAACAGCTATCTCCCCTTTCTGAAGCTGTAAAATTCCTTTCTTTTGTTTGCAAAAAGGTACGAGTAGCAATATATTCAGTTTAAACACTTTTTTGATATTTAGATAGAGGCTGGCATCTTTACATGCATTAAATCCCTTTCCATAGATGATTTAGCACATTCTTTGCAAAACCATAAGCCTATAATAACAAGGTACATGTTGTTAGAATATATGAAATGAGATGCTCTAGAATATAGAGATGAATAGAACAAGAAATTGCAGTGCTCGGTACACATATATCAATGCAATAGCATTTTAGCACCTGTTCGTCCTGTTTGTAAAGATTTAAACTAATGGTTAATTCAACAAAAATACTGCATAGAGTCTAGACACTCATGCCCGATTTTTAAGAAGAAATTAATAGGTTCATCTAATCGTTGGAGATGTGGTGCTTAAAATGCAAATATTGGTTCACAAGATGTGGTTTAATATAAAAGAAATTCAATATTTTGTTTTTGTTTGGAGAATGGCTTTTTTGCAGATAACAATGCTGTTTGCAATTGTATAACAATAGTTTAAAAACTTACAAAAGATAATGAAAATTAACAGTGGCTGCTTTTATGATAACAAATCCTCTCTATCTGATACAGTCCATCCTCAATACAGTGAAAAAATGGTCATATTTTTTTACCACATTTCCCCGAAAATAAGACAGTTTGCTGGAGGCAGAAACCTGAGCGACACCCGCGAATCAGCTATTTTGTGAATGGAGCTGCCCAGCTGATCCGATTAAGGAGCCAAGAAACCCTGAGGTGACCTGGGAAGGCTGCCTCCTGTTCTGGCTAAACCCACTAGGGCTTATTTTTGAGGGAGGGTTTATATTTTTGCCCACCATGAAAATCTGGCATGGCCTTATTTTCAGGACATGTCTTATTTTTGGGGAAACATGGTATGGGTAAATCTCCACTTTCTGCTTGGCAAGAGTGGGACACTCAACCCTTTCTGTTGAAATGCAACCTTTCCATTCTTTTCCAGTTTCCATTCAAAACTATTCTTTCCTGGCCAAAACTGTCTTAAACCCTTCTGAGCAGATAGTCCCAGTATTTTGTTCTGTTCCAGTAGCAGCCTTGGCTCAGATTGCCTTCAGTGTCTAGTAATACGGCCCAGCAACAGTTGATTGCTGTCCTAGACAACCATCTTATTGTTGGGTGGCTAGGTGGTTATATTCTCTACTGGGTGACATCTGCTGTTTTAAAAAAATAATAATAATAATGACCCATTAAGTGAATGATGTTTTCTCCACTTTTGGGAACCTGGGTTCCATGAAGCTCTTACACATTTCTGTGGACATCATTTCTGTCCAGGCAGGATGAAACATGTTTCTCCTAGTCTCCTATCCCATGTTCCTAGTACTACAAAACTTCCCTCCTTCATTTTTTAAAAAATATTTAATTTGGAATGTAGGAATGCTGCTATTCGTTTCTACTTATGCTGATTTATCAGTTCTTCTTTGCTATAAAATTTCTAGGGACTATAAAGGGAAGAAAGACCAACCTGTCCCCTATTGCTTTCATTACTGTAGTAGTGAACCTACAATAGCACCATGGATGTGTCAGTGTGTGTGTGAGAGAGAGGGGGGGAGGGAGGGAGCAAGGGAGGGAGGGAAGAGGGAGAGAGAGGAATGGTCTGCATTAGTGTCCAAGGAGAGAGGAAGAAGGGGGTATCCATGTGTGCAAACATCTGGGAAAGACAAACAAAGTCATGGAGATGACAGAGATGAAGAATTGCCTAAAGGCAGGCACTGGTAGACAGGTCCACAAAAGAACAAACCAGCAAGGCTGACTTTCCCTGTGTGGATGGGAAGAGCAGAAACACGAGAATAACCAGTTAGAACTTGCAATAGAGAACCAACCCAGCTCTATTGTCAACCACGACTGCAATTTCTGAAGTGGGTTTAAGGAACAGCCTGGAACAGCATGCAGACAAACACTTATACAATACAATACAATAGCAGAGTTGGAAGGGACCTTGGAGGTCTTCTAGTCCAACCCCTGCGTGGGCAGGAACCTTATACCATTTCAGACAAATGGCTATCTAACATCTTTTTAAAGACTTCCAGGGTTGGGGCATTCACAACTTCTGGAGGCAAGCTGTTCCAGAGGTTAATTGTTCTTACTGTTAGGAAATTTCTCCTTAGTTCTAAGTTGCTTCTCTCCTTGATTAGTTTCCACCCATTGCTTCTTGTCCTGCCTTCTTGTCCTGCCTAGTACGTACAATCCACTTCATCGGTGGATTGTACCTACTAGTTTACCTTTCTAGGTTTCTAATATTTGTCCCCTGTTTAGTAAACTTACTTAAATGCTTAGCAGGTAAACATCACATTAACTTCTGTTTCAGACTTTCCTACCCCACATACTTAAACTTAAAAAAATAAAACTAACTGACTTCAGGTGCTCTATTTTCCCTACTCAAAGGCAGGGAGTAAAAACAAAGGCATCCCGGAGAAAGGTATATTCCAGAGGTGTCTATGGAGATTCTCAGTCTTCCAGGTGATGTTCATCCCAACTGGCAACTGGACTTTTTTTGTTTTTTCCTTGAAGAAGCTTTTTCAGTTCTGATTGGTGGTGAATGGAAGGATTTTGGTTTGAAAGAGGGCAGTGGTGGGATCCTAACCATTTTATTACTGGTTCTCTGAGAAGGCGTTTTGCATGAGCGCTGCTCGCTTCACTCACTCCCGTGCCCACCATGCATTGCTGCACACATGCAGTTGACTGAAAACTGTTCTGCGTATGTGCAGAAACATGCCGGTGATGGGAGAAGAGACTAGGGAACTGGTTTGGGGCCATGGCAGGCCTGGGTTCCAGTGAGCCAAGCCACCATACCACTACAGTTTGGACAAACCAGTCCGAACCAGGTGGAACCTACCACTGAAGGAGGGGTCAAAGAAACCATCCACATTAAGATTGAACAGCCCTCTCTCAATGGAGGAGGAGGGATATGGAGGAGGAGGGATACGATAACACCTATCTCCTACTTACAACACAGTCCTTTCAGCAGTCCCATGAGGTTTCCACACTCATTTGCATGATTCAGGTGACCTGAGGGCACAGATAAACCTCCAAGTAGCCTCAATGACTCTCAGAAAGAGCGCTAATGACCCAATGACTGAAAGGAATCTAAACAATATAAATCCTTCCTTTCTGCACCATTCAGTCTTGACTGAAGAAGCTTCTTGGATGAGGAGAGAAACGTCTTCAAAGAAAAATCAAAGGAAGTCCAGTTGCCTTTTGAAAAAAGAGAGCACTTTTTGGTATCCAGAGGTATAGGAGACAACTCAGTCCAGATAGTATGTGCGAGTGAAATAGGGAGAAGGCAGCCCTTCCCTAATAGTATGTTGTAAAGGTAAAGGTTCCCCTCACACGTATGTGCTAGTCATTTCCAACTCTAGGGGGCAGTGCTGATCTCCATTTCAAAGCCAAAGAACCAGTGGTGTCCGAAGACATCTCTGTGGTCATGTGACCAGCATTACTAAGGCACACGGAACGCTGTTATCTTCCCACCAAAGGTGGTTTTTATTTTTCTACTTGCATTTCTTATGTGCTTTCGAACTGCTAGGTTGGCAGAAGCAGGGACAAGTAACGGGAGCTCACTCCATTACGCGGTGCTAGGGATTCAAACCGCTGAACCATTGACCTTTCTGATCAACAAGCTCAGCATCTTAGCCACTGAGCCACCATGTAGAAACAGATAATAGAGTGCTCAGTCTGACAAGGTTTATCTACAGGTGTGAAAGTATCAAAAACTCAGCTTGGAAGATTCACCATGTGTCATTCTTGCTTTCGGGCTTGACACTAGCATTCTTTTGAGCACGCATGTTATTTAAGACTCACAAAATTGAATATGATTTTTGGTGTAGTATACACAATGTGGATTCCATGTGGAGTCTCTCGGTGCCCCTTTCAATATTATTTTGATGGTGCATATGACTGCAATAATGAACGTTAGCTTGTTTCTATTATGCTTATCACCTATTATGCTTATCACCTATCTATTATGCTTATCATCTATTATGCTTGGTCACCACATGAAGCAGGATTCTGGATTACAAGCATTTTAAATGTAACCTGATAAAGCCTTTATTACCTTTTTTTCAACCTGTATAGAGGAATACTGTCCCTGAAGAAGTGAACTAGAATTTTGGGAAGGTGGAGAGGGAGCCAAGCAGACTGGAAAGATGAATGACAGAATAATCTGCAGATATACTGTGAGGAGGAATAATGAAGGAGTAACGGTGGCCTCTGAGCTACTGTCATTCAGCCACAGCCCAGCCGCTGATGAGAGACTGACAGCCTGGAGTCCCAGAGTTTCATCCATATTAGAATGAAGGGCCTAATTGCTTCTTCAATGTCAATTCTAAGATAAGCCATCCAGCAACTGATTTAATGGATTCTCTAACTTCCATACGTTAGTTTTAAGTCAAAGTATGAACTTCTGCAGTTCATTACAACAGCTTTATTTCTTAGTGAAAAACTATGCTTTGGAGTGTATTTGGTCGTTTGGAAATAGAGTCTTTGGTTTGAGAAACAAGTAGTTTAATTTCCATATGACTGGTGAAAACATACAATATTCTGAGGATGAATGATAGTGAGATTTCTTTGGCCTCCATAGACTGTATATAGGGATGTTGCTAATAGCAATAGCATTTAGACTTATATACCACTTCACAGTGCTTTACAGCCCTCTCTAAGCAGTTTATAGAGTCAGCATATTGTCCCTCAACATCTGGGTCCTTCTTTTACCGACCTTGGATGGATGGAAAGCTGAATCAACTTTGAGCTGCTCAGAATCGAACTCCTGGTCTGAGAAGTGAGAAGTAAGCCAACAGAGTTCTAGGCTGCATAAACAGAGGGATAGAATCAAGATCACATGAAGGGTTAATACCACTTTATAATGCCTTGGTAAGGCGACAGTTGGAATGCATCCAGTTTTGGTTGCCACAATTAAAAAAAAGGATGCTGGGATTCTAGAAAGAGTGCAGAGAAGAGCAACAAAGATGATTAGGTGACTGGAGGCTAAAACATATAAAGAACAGTTGCTGGAACAGGATATATCTAGTTTTATGAAAAGAAGAACTAGGGGTGACATGATAGCAGTGTTCCGATATCTCAGGGGCTGCCACAAAGGGGAGGGAGTCAAGCTATTCTCCAAAGCACCTGATGGTAGGACAAGAAGCAATGGATGGAAACTAATCAAGGAGAGAAGAAATGGAGAACTAAGGAGAAATTTCCTGACAGTTAGAAAAATTAATCAGTGGGGAAGAAGTTGTGATTTCTCCAACACTGGAAGTATTCAAGAAATGTTTAGATAACCATTTATCTGAAGTGGTGTAGGATTTCCTGTCTGACTAGAAGACCTCCAAGGTCCCTTCCAACTCTGTAAAAAAAAAAAGTTAGCCTGAAGTACTGTGCCACCACAGCTCTTGAGGTGATATATCACTGCATTGGGTAAAGACATCTTTTGGCTTATTTGGGGGGCTCGTAAGATTGAGAAGTTTCAAGGGATGAAATGAATGGCTTAAATTTCTTCAAAGTTTAAATCATTCACTTCATCCTTTAAACTTTTCATATCTTTCAAAATGTGACTGATGTTTAGGTTTTATACATTATGGGGTGTTGTCAGGGCTGCAAAATGGTTCATATGGCAGGTAGGCTTTAAGGGAAATTGAAGTTGCGTATGAATAAGGTTGGGTGAAATTGTCTTTGCCATGTTGAGACCTTTAAATACTGAAATATAAAGGCCTTTAACATTTCAATGAAAGGAAAGGCCAGTAAAGTTAAAAAAAATGAGGTCCATGTGGACCACTGGAATAAAAATAATAGGTGAAGTAAAGATAGAAGTAACAGAATAGAAGCACTTCTCTTCCGTGATATATTGAATAAATATTATTAAATTTGCTTTGATATTATTATGAATTTCTGAGAGAAATTACCCAATTTTGACCCTAACCCCAATGGCGAATGAGAGGGGGAAGGAGAGATAAGGAAGATAGGCAGAGAGAAAAAAAGACTACATATACAAATGTTCAAAATGAGAAATTTAGGTGATTATATTTTTATTATTAATTTAAGAAGGGCAAATTGTTGCCTATTCTCAGTGTTATCTTCGCTATGATTTTCTGCTGCAGAGATGGTTCTCCATTAAATGGTGAGAACATGAATGCCTCAAGGTCACCCCTTGAGTATACATCAACTAAGCAGATATTTCAACACACTGCTTCCCTCAAAGCTTGTTTAACATGTTCAGTGACATACTATTGACTCTTAGACAAAAGGTGATTCAAAATAAATTTGTTGGTCATGGCACAAAAAGTGTGGAAAGCATGTGGGAAGGGAGGAGCTGTTGCACAAGAAACTTGATTGTTGAGGAAGTGTTGTGGGGCTGTGAATCCCCCTAGCTTCTGTTAGATTTGCTGGGGGAGACATTTTCAAGAGACCAGACTGAGTTCATTAAGACCCTGAGATTCATACGGAAGCCAGCTGTGGAGAATTACATGTATACAAGCCTAGATGAGATCGAAGCATATGCCTTCCTCTTGAGCCTTAGAGGAGTCCATTTCCTTCAAGTCTTTGATCAGATTGCTACAATTATGTTATAGTTTCATACTCACTTCCTTCAAAGGATGACAGCTCATTAGTTTATGTTTACATACTGACTTGGAAATAAACATATACATAAACAAACACCCAAGTACCTCCTTTCACTGGATGTCACCCCACATTTAACCAGTTGCCAAACACTTTTTACCTGTAATCTACTTGCTTTAAGAAGTTTATGTCTGTAGGGGTCATTGGAGAAATCATGAAATGTTCACCATGCATTCCTGAGGGAGATTTTTTTTTTTTGTTATTCTGTTTTCTTAGTAGCTGGCTTTCTTCCTGATTTAAATCTTCAGAATTGATTCTGAAGAATTATTTATACAATACAGTCTTCCTTTACTGCATTGCATTTCCCCCCTCCAATCAACTCATCAGAATACATACATACATACATACATACATACATACATACATACATACATACATACATACATATATATATATATATATATATATATATATATATATATATATATATATATATGCTTTCGTAGGTTTTCATGGGTGCAGGTATGCTGGTTTTGTCATCCTCGGGTGTTTTCCCGTGTATATAGCATGGAATTTTTTTTGCAACGTTTCGACAAGATCTCACTTGTCATCCTCAGGCTTCGGTCTGTGACTGTGACTGCGAAGGCATCGCCCTTCCTTAAATCTTGGGGGGGGGGTGGAGTGCTGACTATTGTGAGTGGGTTGATTGGCTGTGCAGCTGTATCATGATTGGTAGATTGATGCTGATTGGTCTTATTTGTATGTTTCTCATTATTTTGAATTTCAACAGCTTGGGTGGAGGGTGGGGCTCGTCTGTTGGTCAGTGCTGGTTTCCAGATGTCTGGTAGGCGGGAGGTGTCGTCACATTTGTTCATATTGTTAGGTTGCTTCTCTATTTCAATGGCTTCTCTGATTATTCTCCTGTTCAGCTGTTCAGCCTTGGAGATTATTTTAGTTCCTTGAAAGTCAATGTCATGTTCTGTAGTTTTGAAATGTTGATAAAGAGATGAGGTATTAAGATGATTTTTTAATGCATTTTTATGTTCAGCAATAAATGCACTTATCCTTCTGTTGGTTTGTCCTATGTAAGTGGCAGGGCAGATTTTATATGGAATTTTGTAGACTCCTTGGCTTTCTAGCTGAATCTTGTCTTTGGGATTCCTTAGGATATTGGTTATTTTTTGGTTGGTGTTGAAGGCTGTCTTGATGTTGTGTTTGTGGAGAATTTTGCTGATTTTGTCTGTGGTACCTTTAATGTATGGGATGAGGGCAATGCCATTTTCCTGTTCTTTGTCTTGGTTCTTGGGAGGTGTCTCTTTTTGGATTAGTTTGGTGATTGTTTTTCTTTGGAATCCATTGGATATTAATGTATTTGTGAGGAAGTGTAATTCGGTTTTCAGGTGGTCTTTGTCAGCTAGGAGTTTGGTTCTGTGTATGAGGGTTTTGGCTACAGAGTTTATCTGTGCAGGGTGGTGATGGGATTGTGCATTTAGGCAGCGGTTGGTGTGTGTTTTTTTCCGGCAGATGGTGTGTCCCAGGGAGCCATTAGGTTTTTTGTAGATTAGGACGTCTAGAAAAGGAAGTTGGTTGTTAGCTTCTATTTCCATGATGAATTGTATTTTGGGGTGTAGGGAGATGAGATGTGTGAGGAAGTTGTCCAGTTTTTCTTTCCCATGTGGCCAAATTACAAAAGTGTCATCTACATATCTGAGTCAGAGTTTGGGTTTGTGTTCAGATTTGTCTAGGGTGTTGGTTTCAAAATGTTCCATGTATAAGTTTGCGATGACCGGTGAGAGGGGTGATCCCATGGGTGCTCCTTCTATCTGTTTGTATCTTTGTCCATTATGAATGAAGTATGTGTTGGTTAGACAGTGGTTGGTCAGATCCAGGATATGTTTGGGGGGGTTATATTTGTTTTGGATAGCTGTCAAGGCTTCTTTGATTGGTACTTGGGTGAAGAGTCGAATTATAAAGTCGAATTATAAATAAGAGGGATATGACATCGAAGCTCATGAGTAGGTCGCTGGGCTGTAAGTTTTGTTTCTTTATGATCTCTATTATATATCTCTATATATAATATATATAATTGTTCCACAACACCCTGTTAGGACCCCAATCAAGGGAGGAGACATACTGTTTCCTTTTCTGCCTTTCGGCTCATCACCAGAGACCATCTAGACAGAAAGCCATGAGTTCCGTTGTGTGATTTTTTTTAATATGTGTGTTATTTTAATGAGCTGATCAATAAATAAATCAGAGAGACTAGGATAGCCCTGGTTCAAATCCCAGTAAGGGTATGGCTAGCTGATGAGAGCTAAAAAACTCGAAATAGATCTATACTAGTCTCTCTGATTTATTTATTGATCAGCTCATAAAACTAACACACACACACACACACACACACACACACACACACACATGTTAATTTTATGAGCTGATCAATAAATAAACTAACACCCATATTAAAAAAATCACACAACGGAACTCATGGCTTTCTGTCTAGATGGTCTCTGGTGATGAGCCGAAAGGCAGAAGAGGAAATCAGTATGCTTCCTCCCTTAATTGGGGCCCTAACAGAGTGTTGTGGAACAATTATATATATATAATTATATATATACAATACCCTGTTAGGCCCCAATTAAGGGAGAAAGCATACTGTTTCCTTTTCTGCTCAAAAACCTAACACACACACACATATAGTAGTGTTGCAAATTTATATGAAACGCCACAAGAGATGCCTAGAGAGGAGATGGAGATCTACTCGGTCTGAATCTGACCGAACACAGGTGAGAGCCTATTTACGGACTTACCTTGTGGCGCTGAGAGTGGCCAAACGTCATCATTGTGCCACTCTCATAGCATCCGCAGATAACCGCCCTGCCGCCCTGTTTAGGGTGACCCGCTCCCTCCTTCAACAGAGGGTGCGGGAAACCCCACTACAGGGTAGAGCAGAGGAATTTGGGATTTATCTGCAGGATAAAATAGCTCAGATTCAGAGCGAGTTAGTCTCCATCGATAGCCCAGTGGGATCCCCTGAGGCAGGTCTTGAGACAGCTTGCTGGGAAGAGTTTGACTCTGTTACTTCCGATGATATGGACAGGTTACGTGGGCGACTGCGAGCTACCACATGTTTATTGGACCCGTGTCCCTCTTGGCTTGTACTGGCATCCTGGGAGGCGACACGAGGCTGGCTCCAGGAGGTTGTCAACGCTTCTCTGAGTGAGGGTTTCTTGCCCGCCTCCCTTAAAGAGGCTATGGTGAGGCCCCTCCTGAAGAAGCCCTCTCTGGACCCAGCATTATTGGTTAATTACCGTCCGGTCTCCAATCTTCACTTTCTGGCGAAGGTTGTAGAGAGTGTGGTGGCACAACAGTTTCCCCGTCACCTGGAGGAAGTTGATTATCTGGACCCGCGCCAGTCCGGCTTCCGGCCCGGGCACAGCACCGAGACGGCATTGGTCGCGTTGGTCGATGATCTCTGGAGGGCCAGAGATGGGGGTTGTTCCTCCATCCTGGTCCTATTAGACCTCTCAGCGGCTTTTGATACCATCGACCATGGTATCCTATTGCATCGGCTGGAGGGGTTGGGGGTGAGAGGCACCGTGTTGCGGTGGTTCTCCTCCTACCTCTCCGGTCGATCACAATATGTGTTGACAGGAGGGCAGAGGTCGACCTCTAGGCCCCTCACTTGTGGGGTGCCTCAGGGGTCGGTCCTTTCGCCACTCCTGTTCAACACATATATGAAGCCGCTGGGTGAGATCATCCGTGGTTTTGGGGTAGAGTACCATCTCTACGCTGATGATACACAGCTGTATATATCTACCCTAAACCACCCCAACGATGCCGTAGCGGTGATGTGCCAGTGCCTTGAAGCCGTGCGGGCCTGGATGGGAAGTAACAGACTCAGACTCAACCCGTCCAAGACCGAGTGGCTGTGGTTTCCGGCATCCCGGTACAACCAGTTGACTCCATCACTGGCCATAGGGGACGAACATCTCACCCAACTTGGGCGTCCTCCTGGATACCCGGCTGTCCATGGAAGATCAAGTGACAGCCGTGGCCAGAAGGGCGTTTTACCAGGTTCGCCTGGTACGCCAGTTGCGCCCCCTATTGGATCGGGATGCCCTTTGCACAGTCACTCATGCCCTCGTGGCATCCTGACTGGACTACTACAATTCTCTCTACATGGGGCTCCCCTTGAGGTGCACCCGAAGACTTCAGCTTGTCCAGAATGCAGCCGCGCGAGCAATAATGGGAACCTCAAGGTTTACCCACATAACACCGCTCTTGCGCGAGCTGCACTGGCTGCCTGTCGTCTTTCGGGTGCGCTTCAAGGTGTTAGTTATCATCTTTAAAGCGCTCCATGGCACGGGACCTAGTTATCTGCGGGATCGGATCCTGCCCCATACATCCCTGCGGCCAATTCGCTCCCACAGAGAGGGACTTCTCCGGGTGCCGTCCACTAGGCTATGCCAGTGGGCGACGCCCAGGGCAAGGGCCTTCTCTGTGGTGGGCCCAGCCCTCTGGAACGACCTTCCCCCCGAAATTAGAACAACTACGGACCTCCGCTCCTTCTGTCAAAAACTTAAAACACACTTTTTCTGCTTGGCCGGCCTAGGTTAGTCTCACGTCTTTTAATAGGGTTTAGGGGATTTTAGTTAATTTAAAATGGGGGATTTTAGCGCAGGGATAATCTTTGTTTAATTTGCTTTTTATCTAAATTATTTATGTATATTTATTGGTATTTTTTAATTTCCCTGTGCACCGCTCCGAGTCCGTTTGGGGAGAGGAAGCGGTCTATAAATAAAAATTTATTATTATTATTATTATTATTATTATTATTATTATTATTATTATTATTATTATTATTATTATTATTATTATTATTATTATTATTATTATTATATATAATATATATATAAATTTGCAACACTATTTTAACATCAGATAAATATTGGACAACAGCTTGGTTCATAGCATGTTATATAATACAATCTTTACTAAGTAATACAATGTCAGCCCTAAGCAACAGTCTATGGTCTACATATTCTCTATAACTGGGTTATGAATAGTTTTAGGTCAAATAGGCTGCAAGTATTTGTTTAAATATCATTCTAGATTCTATTCTCCCAAAATGAGCAAGACCAATTCAAAATGTAGTGATGTCAAAAATTAAATTAACTGAATGCAGCTAACATATCCATACAGATAATGCACAGTTAATTTGCAGTTAAATACTGCTAACGCACAGCTTATATACAAACACATGTAATAGTCATCCCCTGTTTGCTACTCATTTAGATTACTATTCTGCCAATTTAACTAATAAGCAATCAGAAAATGTTGATTTTCACCTCCCCACCTTTGGACTTAGATTGGGGAAAGGGTCCCTTTTAAACATCAATTAGTTTACTCCTCTGAATTATTTTAAAATCTAATGATTTCTCCTTGTAACTCAAATGACTTTCTCCCCCATATTCACCTTTAAAATAAAAGGCAGGCCGGTTAGTTAATTAACAGTCTGCTCATTTGAGTTCACCAGTTTAGCAAATCAGCCAATGCTTTCTTATGTACACCCAGAGCGCAAGAGCAGGAAAGGAAGATGAGAGGGCAAAGGAAGGAAGTCATTGGATCAAGAAAGGAAAGGAATAGTGCAGCAGAAAAAGCCAATTCTTTGTTATTTTTAAATTAAATCGACTAAAATCAAATGCTTTTATGCTGCTTTGGTTCTCAGTACTAAAAATAAATTAGTGGGCACTGGCTCAAGTGAACATTATGTGAGGTTCAAGTGTTCTAGTATTAATATTAGTGTTCTATTTTTCCCCCCTTTGGGGAAGCTTTATTTAGCATCTCTGGATTCTACATCCTTTTTTTTTACAGTCTTATGTGTCAGCTCAGTGAATCAAGTAGCTGAAAAAACTGAATAAAAGTAGAAGAGAGAGAGGACCTAAATAGATAAATCTCTAGCTCACCAGTGCATTTTTTCTACCCACAGCACAAACATATCCAGGTAATAGGTTTTTGTTGCCATGTTCTCATAACATTGCCTTCATCTCTAGTCTACAACCTAAGAAGCTTAAAGTCATCTTTAACTGTTCCAGATGGAAAGCAGTGATATCTGCCCATCTCTCAAGGGCCATGTTAGGCTGCTGGAGGAACACCCTTTCCCTTCCAGCCTCTGGGAAATCTCTTTCATGGTGGCTTAGGCTTAGGATGGCTGGAAGAGAATCCAGATATCTGACTTCTATTGAGGCATCAGCCCATGTATGGCCAACTAGTTCTTTCCATAGCATTTGTCAGGTTTTTCAAAAGCTCCTAGAAACATAACTTTGTGCCCTTTAGGTCTAGTTGGTTTTTCTTTTTTTGAGGGGCTGCTAGTCCTGTGCTGCAAGGAAGATTGATTGATTGATTGATTACCATTTCTCTTTTACTGTTTCTGTATCTGTGTAGAGAAAGGTAGGAGGGGGAAGAAACCTTTCTCCTTTCCCCTAACCTTGATGATCAGTTTTACCTGAGATTTGATCACACCACCTTGGGAAGCAAAAGGTACCTGGGAGAATGTGATCCAATTCTGCTGAACAATGACGGCTATGAAGATTACATTGGATATTTCTCTAGTTCCCTCTAAGGCAGGGGTCCCCAACCCCCGGGCCGCGGACCGGTGCCGGTCTGTGGCTTGATAGGAACTGGGCCGCAGTGAGCAGCACAACTCTTAGAAAGGGCCGGAGAGGAGGAGGAGGGAGGAGGGGGCAGCCCCTTGGGGGCAGGAGAGCGCAGGCGTGGCCGCTTGTGCCGTTGGTGTTAAGTCCTCAGGTCTACGACAGAGCCAGCAAGTCTGGTAAACTCTGAGTCACCGCATTCCGGAACGGAGCCGGCAGCTGCGTCTGATTGGCTAAGACGCAGCTTGCTGGATTCTGTCTAGAAAATAGATACAATGTTGCAGCTTGCTTGCTAAAAGGTTTCCTGTCTTAAAGCTGTATATAAGCAACAGTCAGACAGGGAAACCTTGCCAGTAATGATCCTAGTGTCTTGTAAATAGTTGTGAATAAATGTTCCTGTTGTTTGACCATGCCTGAGTCGGAATCCTTTGTCTAATCCAACAGTTGGGGGCCTGAGAGGGGCAAGTGAGCTGACCCAGCCATGGCCACTGGTCCGCAGAATTTTTTTAACATGAAACCGGTCCCTGGTGCCAAAAAGGTTGGGGACCCCTGCTCTAATGCAGGGGTCCCCAACCTTTTTTGCACCAGGGACCGGTTTCATTTTAAAGAAAGTTTTGCGGAACGGCTGAGTGGCTCAGCAGTCATGTGACTGGGTGGGCGTGGCCAACTTGGAAAATGTGAAACTCACTTAACAATGGTCTTGGTTAACAACCAAACTTTTGGGCTCAATTGTGGTCATAAGTTCTTTCTTTCTTTCTTTCTTTCTTTCTTTCTTTCTTTCTTTCTTTCTTTCTTTCTTTCTTTCTTTCTTTCTTTTTCTTTCCCTCTTTCTCTCTCTCTTTCTTTCTCTTTCTTTCCCTCTTTCTCTTTCTCTCTCTCTCTCTCTTTCTTTCTTTCTTTCTTTCTTTCTCTCTCTCTTTCTTTCTTTCCCTCTTTCTCTTTCTTTCTCTCTTTCTTTCTCTTTCTCTCTTTCTGTCTCTTTTTCTTTCTCTCTTTCTCTCTCTCTCTTTCTCTCTCTTTCTTTCCTTTCTGTCTCTCTTTCTTTCTCTCTTTCTGTCTTTCTTTCTCTTTCTTTCTCTCTCTCTCTCCCACTTTCTTTTTCTTTCTTTCTTTTTCTTTCTCTCTCTCTATCTCTGTCTCTCTCCTTCGTCTGCCCATCTGTCACTCTGTGTGTGTGTGTGTCTGTCTCGCATTCACACACTTAATCACTCATTCTGTGTCTCTCTTTCTCTCCCTCCCTCCCTGTCTCTCTCTCTCTCTCTCTCTCTCTGTCACTCTCTGATTCCCCCCTTCCTCCCTGTCTCTCTCTGTGTCTGTGCCTCTCTCTGTCTGTCATCGTCCCCTCCCCCCTCCCCCCTCCCGCGGAGCCTCCTCAGGCCGGCCCACCACGCTCACTCGCCTTAGCCTTCCAGGAGCTGAGAAGGCTCCGTGTATGTGTGGGGAATCGGCGGCCGGTAGGAAGGGCTGCTTCTGCAGCGCCCAGGAGTCCCACTGTCGACAAGGGTGGAGGAAGAGCCGCACTCCAACGGCGCTAACAGCCGCGCCTGCGCTCTCCTGCGCGCTCTGCCCAGGGGGCTTCCCCCTCCTCCCTCCTCCTCCTCTCCGGCCCTGCGGCCCGGTTCCTACCAAGCCACGGACCGGCCCAGGGGTTGAGGACCCCTGCTTTAGAGAATCCTCTCTTCTTTGTGGCAACCCCTTAGATATTGGAACATTAATTTCTCTTTCATTCCTGGCGAAAATATATGGTTTACATTCAGATGATCTGCAAAAATATCAAAGTACAGCTGGCAAACTACTTCAAAAACATATTGGGGAAACTGCATTTAAATAAACCAAATAATAAAGGAAGTTGTATAGAAAAAAAGAATCTTATATGAAAAAAATGTACCAGATTAGGAAAAGTAAAGATCAGATTTGTTTTTACCTGGTATACTAAATTAACAATTTTAGTTGTAATGAATTAACAATTCCCTTACTAGCAACACCAATGGGAGGCCAAATTATCTATATGTTGGCTGTAGTGATCTGTTGTCTGGCTCAGGATAAGATAATCTATTTCAAATGAAATTAATTGATGTAACTCCAGTTAGTTACATCTCTAATGGAATGTCTCTAAAAGAGAGAGGTAGTGTGATGGACTACTGTAAGTGGCGGTTTCTCAGGAAGGAGGAAGCACATTTGAAGGAGGTATGTGTGTGTGTGTGTGGGGGGGGGATAAAAGACAGCATAGCCCAGAAATGGTACAGAAAAAGATGAAGAGTTTTAGAATAGCAACTCCCTAGAATTTTACAGTGTATATTTGTTAGGGTTAGAATGATATAAGTTTAGTCTGGCAAGGTTCTGCCCATGTGGTATGAGCAAATAAAGAACTACAATTTGGCTGGATTGTTTTATGACATTCTTGGCTGGGCCTGACAACATCTGCAAAATACATTATTGCTTTGAAGTGGCTTATAACTGTTCTGCAGTGATCTCTATCCATAATGCATTCCACTTTGGTAACTGTTTAAAAACAAAACCTATTTTTTGCAAAGCTCACCTACCTTTGTCATGAATGTACTGTACCTGCCTCCTTTACTGGTGGAATATGTGACTTTGCATGGAATTGCTTTGGGCTTCACCAGTGCCGAGGCTGGCTGTTTGACACAGCAGTATTTGATCTAATCGGACACATTGTGACCCATGCATTTAATTGCATCAAAGGAGATGTGTTTCCATAACCGATAAGAGAAGGCAATGCCTCTGACAAGAACATTTGCAGCTGCCCTTCCTCATTAAAGGTAACTGCCTTTTAAGAGGTCCTTGGACCTGAAATCTCCTTCCATAAAAATTAGTCTGAGATCATCTGTATTATATTCTGTATACATTTAACAACCTAGACAAGACTAGTGACAGTGAGGAGTAAAGAAGGAATTTAACACTGTGGCAGATTTCCCTCCCACAAATAGATATTAGCGATTGAGGACTGTGTTTCATTTCCTAAATTTTGTTTTTGGCTTTTACATTGAGTGAGCCATTGAGATTCAGTACCTCTACAATATAACTGTCAGTTTGTAAAGCATCTCTATGACTATTATCAAACTGCCCTAGAGAGGAGAATTTCATACATACCTGTGGTCAGAATGGAATCTCAAGCTGGCCTGTGAATGCGCATGTCTAAACTACCATCTCTCATTGGCTAATGTGGTTTATGCCAAAGGCTGAAGGGAGGACAGTAATGCGGGCAAAGTTCAGAAGCAGATAAAGAAAGCAAAAAAGATGGCTGCAAATAAGAAATGCTTAATGAGGAATGCCTAATGAAGCTGTTAATAAATCACTGCTTTTTGTATTATAATATTGGGTCACTTATTATGAAGCAGGCATCGTTAGGGTACTTGACAATAACCTGATAATACTTCAGCATTAATGGAGAATCAGATATAAAAGGGCACTAAACACACCCATGCCATATTTAATTTAATTTAATTTTTTTTAATTCATTGTATTTCTATATCGCCCTCTCTCCCAACATGGGACTCAGGGCGGTGCACAGGAACTATAAAAATATAAAAATACAAACAATCTAAACAGTTAAAAATAAATTAAATAGAATTTGGCCCGTGCTAAGAACATAATTAAAACCCAACTAAATTGATAAAATAGCTATGCCAGCTATGCCAGCCCGGCCGCATGAAAGAAGTATGTTTTCAATGCCCGACGGAAGAGGCGAAGGTCTGTGATTGTACGGAGGTCGGGGGGCAGGTAGTTCCAGAGGGCGGGGCCTGCCACAGAGAAGGCTCTTCCCCTGGGAGTCGCCAGCCAGCATTGTCCAGCGGACGGCACCCTAAGGAGGCTCTCCCTGTGGGAGCGGACAGGTCGAGTGGAGGTATGTGGTAGGAGATCCTGCAAATAACCAGGTCCCAAGCCATGGAGTGCTTTAAAGATGGTCACTAGGACCTTGAAACGCACCCAGAAGGCCACAGGCAGCCAGTGCAGCTCACGCAGGAGAGGTGTTATATGGGAGTATCTAGAGACTCCCAAAATCCCCCGTGCGGCCGTGTTCTGCACTAACTGAAGCCTCTGGGTGCACCTCAAGGGAAGCCCCATGTAGAGAGCATTACAGTAGTCTAGTCGGGAAGTGATGAGAGCTTGAGTGACTGTATGTAAGGTGCCACGATCCAGAAAGGGGCGCAACTGGCGTATCAGGTATACCTGATAGAAGGCCCCCCTGGCTACGGCCGTCACATGGTCGTCCAAGGACAGCCGAGAGTCCAGGAGGACACCCAAGTTGCACGCCATTTCTGCGGGAGCCAGTGTCTCGCCCCCGATAGCCAGAGATAGAACCAGCTGGCTATGTTGTGGCGCCGGAAACCACAGCCACTCGGTCTTGGACGGGTTGAGTCAGAGCCTGTTCCTCCCCATCCAGACCCGCACGGCCTCCAAACACCGGGACATCACTTTCGACGGCATCGTTGGGGTGGTTAGGGGTAGAGATGTACAGCTGGGTGTCATCAGCGTACTGATGGAACTCTACCCCAAAACCAAGGATGATCTCACCCAGCAGCTTCATGTAGATGTTGAACAGGAGGGGCAAGAGGACTGACCCCTGAGGCACCCCACATATAAGGGGCCTTGACGTCGACCTCTGTCCTCCTGCCAACACAAATTGCGACCGGTCGGAGAGGTAGGAGGAGAACCACTGTAATATGGTGACTACCAGCCCCAACCCCCCCAGCCGGTGCAATAAGATACCATGGTTGATGGTATCGAAAGCCGCTGAGAGATCTAACAGGACCAGGATAGAGGAACAACCTCTATCCCGAGCCCTCCAGAGATCATCGACCAATGCGACCAATGCCATCTCTGTGCTGTACCCGGGTCGGAAGCCGGACTGGCACGAGACTAGATAGGCAGTTTCCTCCAGGTGCTGGGGGAACTGTCGTGCCACCACACTCTCAACAACCTTCGCCAAAAAGCAAAGGTTGGAGACCGGACGGTAGTTGGATAACACAGCTGGGTCCAGGGGGGGCTTCTTGAGGAGGGGCCTCATCACCACCTCTTTCAAGACGGTTGGCAACTTGATGTTGATGTTTAAAACTTGATGTTTCTTGTTGTGCAGCATGATATTTAATGGGGGCTAGATGGATCATATAACTTGCAGCCATTGAGATATTCAGACAAAGAATAAGTTGGGCCACTGCTAAGATTACGCCCGGGGATTATTATAAAAGAATGGTTCATGCTATCTAGATCAGCTGCTTCTTATCAGGTTTTCTTCTGAGGCTCTGGACTACACTGGATCTTAGTATTGGTTCAGTTTTATATGAATTGTACTTTTGGTAGGGAAGAAGTTGGGGAAGGCTGGTATAGAGAAAATGGAAATATAGTGACCTGGAATTTAGGATGCCCAGTGCAGTTATATATGCCTCTGGCAACCATACTAGAGAACGGATCCTGGCTAGAATATGCTGCACTGCTTTTTTATAGTTCAAATTGAATAGGATTTCTTTGCTGTCCTGTCCTGTCCTGTCCCCTCCCTCCCTGCTCCTGTTCCTATTCTTTAAATTTAATTTAATTTTAGACTTGTATGTCTGCCCATCTTAGAACAATACTCGCTAGATGACTTGCAGAAACACACTTGGCAGAATGAGAAAAGTTAGTCACTATAACGCATCTTTGCAAACCAAGCTTTCACCTCTTAGTCATTATTTAACATCGCACCAATGTAACTAAACTACCATTTGCTTTCTGGCAAATGGGAGGACCTCCCCATTTAACTTATCCCATTTGCCATACTATAAGGATAGATTACACGGGATTTTTTTCTTTCACGATAGTCACCCAGCGCCATCATATGCTTGGCTATACACATACAGATATAGACCCCTGACAATTTTCTGTGTCTGCCAAGAGAGCAGCTGATAACAAGAGGCTGGGACTCCAGAAAGGCATCAAATGTTCTGAATGCCCATTGTTGTCAGCCAGGGCTAATAGTTCAAGCAGTGCTTGTAATGTATAGATGTATAATTTGAGATGGTAAGGGAAAGCCAGGCCTCTGTAGAGCCTTCATTTATTGCTTCAGTTCTTCCATTCCTGCTGCTTGTGTAACCCATGGACCTCAGAAAAGGATGAATACAGTTTATATCTGGCTTCAGCTAAATGTCCTGCCTAAATCTCCTGTGATCACTTTGCCATATGACCTACTACTAGGAACAATCAAGATATCTTTAAAGCAAGAACATTTTAATTCATTCTGTTCATGCCCAAAGTAACTTCATGTCTCTGAAACAGAAAACACAAGTTCACATAGCAAGGAGATTAAACCAAGAAAATAAAAAAAGTTCAGAGACACTGTGACAGAAATAATTAGTTGCTTTTAAATGGAAAGGCTTGTTTTGCTTCACTTTAATAGAAAATGCGTTGGAATCTTCTTTGGAAGAAAATAATTGGAGGACAGCCCATTTTTAAACGTGTCTCTGTTTATTTTGAATAAGCCAATGAAAACGCTTTTATAAGAAGAAGCATTGTCCAAGGTGTATCTTTTTTGTTCTCTGAGACATTTTGTGCTTGTATCTACAAAATTATTCTAGCTGTTTTTAAAAAAGTTATTTTCCTAGTTTTGTGTTGCTATAAGGAATACATATCCCCTTATTTTTTTGGTTGAAAAATTGACATAGTCTGTCTTGTTTTTTCACATGATCTATAACCTGCTCTAAGAAATCTTTATCTAAAGAGCAAGATAAAAATGTCCTCAAGAAATAATTAGTCTTAAAAGCTTTGTTAATAGTGTTGTGAAATTGTCCCATCTGAGTGATTGATTCTGTTAAAATTTTAAATATGATCTCACCTTTCAAATCAAATTGAATTCAATTCAACTTATCAAATTGAAACAATTGGATCATTTATTTCAATTTTCCACTTTGATTTGAACATTTGATGGAATTTAACTTAGAGATGGTTTCTATGGGGCAAAATTCAGAATGTTTTTGAGTATTCTGGTTGAAGGAATTGTTCCTTTGTTTTTTACCTCAGGACAATAAAAGTAGATTCTGATATTTAATGTATTGCAAATGTATAAAAAGTTTGTAATATTCTAATATAATTCTAAAAGGGATGCGGCAGCTCAGTAGCTAAGACATTGAGCTTGTCGATCAGAAAGGTTGGCAGTTCAGCGGTTCCAATCCCTCGCACTGCGTAACAGAGTGAGCTCCCCTTAGTTGTCTCAGCTTCTACCAACCTAGCAGTTTGAAAGCACGTAAAAATGCAAGTAGAAAAATAAGGACCAACTTTGGTGGGAGGGTAACAGCATTCCATGTGCCATCGATGTTTAGTCATGCCAACCACATGACCACAGAGATGTCTTCGGACAGCTGGCTCTTCGGCTTTGTAATGGAGATGAGCACCTCCCCCTAGAGTTGGGAATGACTAGCACATAACCTTTACCTTTACCTTTAATATAATTCTGTTATTAATGAATATTATATTAATGAAGTCTCTCAGAGATACCTTGATGGGCTGTGTATAGATTTTATAAATAAATATACATTATATTTATATACATTAATAAATGAAAATAAAAACCATTCTATTGGCCAAATTTCTGCAGGTTGGCATTCATAAGGCCATCTGCCTGGCCTTATGAATTAAAATGCCATTTTTAATTATATTTATCATTTTTATTAAAAAGTTGATATAAGAAGTTAGTGGCAACTAACTTATTAAGGTGGCAAGAGATCTTTGGGAGAAATAATAAAGGGAAGCCTTGATTGAAAATAAAATATGATATGTTTGCAGTGTGAAAAGTTGCATGGTAGTATAAGTATAGGCACAATTAATTGGAATCATTCCCAATTAAACAAGCATATTCTTTTTGATGGTGATAGAATTTTGGAGAAATATGTAAAACTGACATTTTAACTTTACAGGGGACAAAAGAAAAGCCACGATGGGGAAAAAATATCCCCATCTTCTCCCATTCTCACAACTTACCATTCCTTACAATGCTTTAAAACAAAAACGAAATCACATTAAGGGATTTCCCCCCTGCTGAGTTAAAGTCCTATACACCATTTCTTAAACTAGCAGAAAACTACACCAGCATGAAATTTGCTGCTCTCATTGTTGATCTCTATTCTTACCTTATTGCATCTGTTCCATGTCACTGCTGAATGCTATTATCCTCATTATAATGTTATTTACAATGCATGTGCATATATGCAGCCTCTGATAGGCAAAGCAATTAGTTCGGTCTTCTGGTTTTGCGGCTCTACCTCTTTAGTGTATCAGCAGCTTTGTGTGTGCAAGAGTGGAATCTGCAAACATGGCATTACAGGAGGAGTGCAGCCTGACACCAGGACTCTGTCAGGAGTCTCTTGGCAGCATTGTCTGTTTCTCCTTCCAGCTCCCATTCTGCCTTGACACAAATCAAATAAAATGAGGGGAGAAATCATGAATAGAGAGGAATGGTTGGCAACAATTCTTCAGAGAGAGAAAGTTTATTGAAGCTTTCTTGCCTCCTTTTTCTATATACTCACCCGTTGCTGACCCATAGATTCCTTTGCGTTATGTCTGGAAGCAAAACTAAGTCATTTCCAGTGGCATGGTGGGTCTGACCAGCAGATTGAAACTATGAAAATGTTTACAGGTGTGAGATGTGTTTGACACACATTCCAGAGAAAACACTTACCAGAGGCCAGAACACAGCAGAAAGCCATCCTCATCCCCCAAACATCTATTAAGTACTCTGGGGTATTCACCTTATTGGTCAGTGGCCTTTGTCGCTAACTTTAGGGATGGAAAAGAATAACATATTACATACTTTGAAGCTACTCCACACCAAGTTGGAATAAGGAAGTAAATGTTACTTTAATATCAGTACAGCAAAGGACTGCTTAATCCTATGTTACAATTATAAACAGTGACATAATACATTAACCAAAATGATTCACTAGAACCTTCATAAAAAATATTGTATGACACCAATTAAAAATGGTGGGAATGTAATTTTGAAGAAGTATGTTAGTAAAGAATGAACAGGTTAAGATATTGTGGGATTTCCAAATACAGACTGACAAAGAATTGGCTCATAACACAACCGATTTAACTGTAGTTGAAAAGGAGAAAATGAAGATAATTGATGTGGTAACACCCAAGGGTAGTAGAAGATAAAGAATTGGAGAAGTTCACAAAGTATCAAAATCTGAAAAACGTAATTGAAAAATAATAACATAAACCAACCTTGATGATCCCAATGGTTATTACCACACTGAGTACCATACCCAAAAACCTTGGACAACACTTAGAAAATCTGTTCATTGACAAAATTTCTATCTGTCAATTACAAAAGATTTGGATCTGCACATATACTAGGTCAATACATTACAACATCCTAGGTTCTTAGGAAGAATTCAACACATATAAAGACCAACACCAATAAATGATTGGCAGCTGTGATTTCATTGTTGCGTATATACTAAAAATAGTTTCTCTTGTTTTCCCTGGCCTTCTCTCCAGGTATATCTGGACTACCTCTTGAACAGCATTGGCACTGACAGAATCACTATAAGTGAATTGTTAAATGCTTTTCTTGAAGCAGCTTACATTTGATTTTGATTGAATCAAAAGAGGGATTCTATCAAGATCAGGTGAGGTACTAATACCACTCTATAAAGCCATACCTAGAATACTGTATGCAGCTTTGGTCACCACACTATAAAAGAAAAGAAGTTGAGATTGTAGAAAGAGTGCAGAGAAAAGCAACCAAGATGATTAGGGGACTGGAGGCTAAAACATATGAAGAACAGTTACAGAAACTGGGCATGGGTAGTCTAGTGAAGAAAAGGACCAGGAGAGACATAATAGCAGTGTTCTAATATTTGAGGAGTTGCCACAGAGAGGGGGGGCAAGCTATTTTCCAAAGCACCTGAAGGCTGGACAAGGAATAATGGATGGAAACTGATCAAGGAGAGATTCAACTTAAAAATAAGGAGAAATTTTCTGACAGTGAGAACAATCAACCAATGGAACAACTTGTCTTCAGAAGTTGTGGTGCTTCGTCACTGGAAGCTTTCAAGAAGAGACTGGACTGTCATCTGTGCTTGGACAGTGGGTTGGACTAGATGACATACAAAGTCCCTTCCAACTCTGTTATTCTGTTATATTCTGTTATATTCTGTTATATTCTGTTCTATTACTAAACAACAACAATATAATAATAATAATAATAATAATAATAATAATAATAATAATAATAATAATAATAATAATAATAATAATTTATAACCCGCTCTCCCCGAAGGAAATCGAGGCGGGGCACAGGGAATTTAAAATACAATTAAAAACCACAAACAAAGTACAATGCTAAAACGAATTAAACTAACCCTGCGCTAAAAACCCATATAAGACTAAAACTAACCCTATCCCATCTCCTTGGGACGGACTGTATAGATGAACAAAAAAGTCAGATACAGTCTAAGCATCTCTCTGACTGGGTGACTAACCATAATTGTCCCTTTTTCACTGCTCTTCCTCCCTAGGCTAAGGTGGTGTTGACATCACTGACACGAAAGGAACCAGAATTGCTAGGAGATTGAAGGAATGAAACAGTTTTGTAATACATAATCCTTTATGTTGAATGATAAAGAAATACAGATTTTAAGCTGCAAATGATCAGTATTCACAAAAATATTTATTGTACATTTTAGGAATTAAGGGGTCTTCCCCTCTGCCCCCAGCATCAACGTCTTCCCTTATATCCGTGATGGCAAACCTATGTGGCATGTGGAGCCATTTCTGAGGGCATGCGAGGCATTGGCCTGCCAGCTCCAGTGCGTGTGATGGCCAGCAGATTTCAGCATATATGTATGTATGTATGTATGTATGTATGTATGTATGTATGTATGTATAAAAGGAACACATAGAGTAGAGTCAAAGCTAACTCCACTTTATCATACAGTACCCCCAGCTGGTATTGATACCATTCTTTTATACAGTATATAAGTGAGAAATAGTCAGAGTCAACCGATATAGGATCACGCTATGCAAATAGTGTTATTCTTGTTATATTCAAATTGCAATCCACCCTCAAGGCAGGTAATTAATCAGATTTTCACTATGCTTTATTTTTTTTACTATTAAAGCACCTTGTTTCTTTCCTGCTGACATGCTGTTTTGGGAGCATGAGTTGGGATGGGTACTATCCCATCCAGAACAGGCTAAACTGGAATTGGGAAGGGGACATGATGACTTTCCTACTGATCAAATATTGAGTAAATGGTCAGCTTTAAGTTAACTCAAATCCAGCTTTTCAGAAATATTATATGTATGTATGTATTTATGTATGTATGCATGTATGTATGTACTGTATACCCACACAAAAATGTGTGTGTGTTCTCTGTCTCTCTCTCTTCCTCCTCCTCCCTCCTCTCCAGAATCTTTGGCTAGAGTAGATGTTTTGGTTTCCAGTTTCTGTAGTACCCCCACCATATGTTGAATCTCACATACCTAGAGGACATTAAATTAAGAAACACTGGAGTAGAGGAAGTTTGAACTAAAGCATAATTTGATGTCTTCTGTTTTGGCATTGCATCTTCTCTGAACCTAACTTACAGAATCTAGTCTGTAGCTTAGCATATAGTGTAAACCTAACAAATTGCTTTTTCTCCAATAGTTTTAAAATAAACTATGGCTTGGCATGTGGTGGGAATCCAGACATTATGTTTTGCAGGTGTGCTCGTACTTCAGGCTTTGTCTTCCTTTTTCTCGTCTCCTTCTGGCAATCTTTCCACACGTTCCCTCTGTTGATGATACAATGAGCACTTCCTCTGAGCTGCACATGTTTCTGGCAGCAGGGAGTATATTGTTTGCATTCCAGATCTTGTAGTTTTGGCACTTTAATAAATATGAGAATATTAAATGAATTAAAATATTTATACATTATTGTCTTAATTTATTATGGAATGCTTACTACATTTATGAGATGGCTTCCTTGCTGAGATCGTCATAACACTGTTATAGTGCCTATTAACTTTTACAGCCGAAATTTGGTTATCATCAAGAAAAGCAAAAGTTAAAAATAAAGCACAAAAAAGCCAGTTGTTATAATTAATGGGTGCCGTAGCAAAGCACACAGAATTAATGAGAAAGATTACCTTTTTTAGTGTTCCTATAAACTGCTAGATTGAAGGGATGTGGAAAATGAATAATGCATTTGCATAAATATCCACCAAATGATTATGCATTTGCTGATTTATGTAAGGCACTCAGATGCTATGGTGATGAGCAAAGTATAAATAAAAAAGAAAGGTGATTGGTAGATAGTTGTCTCAATGAATATCAATTGAAAGGAAACGTTAAATAGAACGTCAATTGGAACAGAGAATGCTGCTGGATATTTACTTCTATCAGCATAATAATCATGTGCTTCTCAACTTTCCAATGTTCTTTTTGACAATCTGTAGAATGGGAAAATTATTTTAGAATATAGCTTCACACTTATCCTGCAGATGTATAACAACTAGATAATATTAGACACATATGGGCTGTAAAAAAAATCTAGCATTGCACTCAAATCTTTTAGAAACAATAAGGCAAAATACTCACTCTGCAGTTAAAGATTTGAAGGGTATGGCATGGTAGATGACACAAAGGGTAGGTATTAATGTTACATGTATTAGAAATTAATTGAGCTTATATTCATCAGCAAATGTATTTTAATGGGTTTTAATTATTTTTAGCACGGGATAATATTGTTTAATTGTGTTTTAAAGTATATATTTTTGTATTTATTGTTTATATTGTTTTTAGTTCCTCCTGTGCACCGCCCCGGGTCCCTGTGGGGAGAGGGAGCGGTTAATAAATTCAAATTTATTATTATTATTATTATTATTATTATAGAATGCAATTGGAACTGATTATGGAACTGAACTTTTATGGAACTGATGTTTTGACTTGAAACTGTGAAATATTTTTTAGCTTTGTTCCCTATTTTTCTATCAAGGACATCTCAGACAATAATTGGTCTATTGATTCTTTTGCTAAAGCTCTAAGCTGTCCTTCTAATTTCTTCAGAGTAGTATTTTTTGAAGTTCTATCCTAAATACCAAATAAAAGAATTTCAAAAGTTGACTAATACCTGACTAGGTGACACTGGTTGGAGTTAATAATAGTGAGTTACAAAAAAGGTAGATATTACAGGAGGACAAGTGTCTATTGTGGCAAAAAGTCAGGAGCAGAGAGAGAAAAACTTGACCACAACTTTTGAAATGAGTGTACAAAATAGAAATCTAGATGATCCATCATATTTTGGCAATTTGCATCAATGGTAGTTCAGAGAACCAACTTCACAAGGGACCATTGTCCTGAAACAAGCATGTTCACAGCTGCAAGTATAAATAGCCTTATAGAACTCAGCCACCTGGCTATATGTGAGGGAAGCCCTTGAATTTGGTCAAGAAGTTTCACTTGACACAGAAAGCTACTGCTGACTAGCAGACTGGCTTATGCCCATATAACATTTCATCCTAAGAAATTGAACTGGTTCTTTATGGACTGCTACAATTCTTCAAAGCTTTGTTGCAAACCCAGCAGGCTTTCAGCAACATGGGACAAGGTTCTCTGAAAGATACATGATGCAAGGAAGATTGTGTTGGTTGGCTCATATTCTGCAGATTTTGGTTGTGATCCAGTTGCTAATTGATGCAAGTCATATCTCAGTACACAGCCATAGTGGCACAGTGGTTAGATAGAATGCAGTGCTGTAGGCTACTTCTGCTGACTGCCAACTGCCAGCAGTTCACCAGTTCGATTCTGATTGGTTCAAGGTTGACTTAGCCTTCCATCCTCCCCAGGATGAAGTTGGTAAAATAAGGACCCAGATTGTTGGGGGCAATAGACTGAATCTGTAAACTGCTTAGAGAGGCCTGTAAGCCACTGTGAAGCAGTGTATAAGTCTAAGTGCTATTGCTATCCACTTTAAGATGCTGCATTTTAGGAATGACATTGGCAAAGTGGAATGTGATCAGAGGAGAGCAACCAAAATGATCAGACGGCTGAAAGGAAAAACTTATAAGAATGGTTGGAAGCACTGAATATATTTAGCTCAGAGAAGAGAAGACTATAAGGAAACAGGATAGTTGCTTTTCAAGTATATTAAAGGCTGTTATGTGTAAAATAGAATAGTCAGTGTTATTCCAGAAAAAGAGCATGAAACATTGGGTTTCAATTACAAGAAAGGATATGGGATTTGAGGAAAAATATACTGCAAGCAATAATGGAAAATTTTGCCTCTTTTATTGGAGATGTTTAAACAGAGACTGGATGGCCATCTAGAGAGAATGATATAGTAGTAGATTCCTTACACTGAGCAAAGAATTAGATTACATTACACACCACACCCTTCAAAACAGTCTCTAATCTTTACATTCTAAAATTGTGTGCTTCTGTTCTATTGATTCCTTTATGTTTTATGCTCTATTTAATCACATGCAGTATATAGATTAGGAATTATTTTAATATAAGATATGGAAAAAATCAAAATAAATGAATATATAATAAAGTGTTATAATAAAGTGTAGATATTAGCCGTATGTGTGCATTTTTTCCTTTTATAATGGAAGGGTATAAATGTTTTAAAATTAATTTTATGGTTCCATTTTTAATGTGTATTTTATTATTTTAAGTCACCATAAATGCCATTGTTGGTGAATAATGTAAATTTAATTGGTCCATAAATTAAATAAACTTCAGGTATGAGTAAGACTGAAATTCAGGACTTTAGATTCTGCCAAAAATAATCTGGAAGGAGTCCATGGCAAACAATTTTCCTATTGTTGCCAAAACCTTGAAATGAACTTTCCACTTGCACTTAACCACAGTACAAACCTGACCTAGCAATATATTTTTCTCTCATATTCCCATCATTCTGCTTTCATTTGGTTCCCAAGTCATAAGTGAAGCAAAATGAAGTTGTACTTACAATAGTTATACCATTGTTGTTTAATGACTGTTTTCTCTCTCAAATAGACAGTATCTAATGGCAGCTAAATACTTTTGCCACCCATTTAGAACAGAACAGAGCAGAATGGAACAGAACAGAATAACGGAGTTGGAAGTGACCTTGAAGGTCTTCTAGTCCAAACCCCTGTTCAGGCAGGAAACCCTATAACATTTCAGACAAATGGTTGTCCAATCTCTTCTTAAAAACTTTCAGTGTTGGAGCATTCACAACTTTTGGTGGCAAGTTGTTCCGCTAATTAATTGTTCTGTCAGGAAATGTCTTCTTAGTTCTAAGTTGTTTCTCTCCTTTCTTAATTTCCATCCATTGCTTCTTGTCCTGCCCTCAGGTGCTTTGGAGAATAGCTTGACTCCCTCTTCTTTGTGGCAATCCCTGAGGTATCTATCCCCTTGTCCAAATCATTGATGAAGATGTTGAAAAGTACTGGGCCTAAAACAGAGCCTTGGGGTATTCCACTGCATACTTCCTTCCATGTAGATGCAGTTCCATTGAGGACTACACTTTGAATGTGGTTGGTTAGCCAGTTACAAATCCATCTGGTGGTGATGCTGTCTAATCCACATTTTTCTTTTTTATCAAGTAGTAGGTTGTGGTCTACTTTATCAAATGCCTTACTGAAGATCAAATAAATTATATTGATAGAATTCCTCTGGTCCACTTTTGTCACTTTGTCAAAGAATGCAATAACATTTGTTTGTTTTTGACAAACCCATGTTGGCTTGGGACAGGGGTTGTTCCTCTGTCCTGGTCCTATTAGACCTCTCAGTGGCTTTTGATACCATCGACCATGGTATCATGTTGCAGCGGTTGGAGGGGTTAGAGGTGGGGCACTGTACTTCGGTGGTTCTCCTTCTCTGACCATTGGCAGTTTGTGTTGGCATGTTGGTGGGGAGCAGAGGTCGTCCTCAAGGTGCCCCACTTGTTGAGTACCCCAGGGGTTGGTCCTCTCACCCCTTCTGTTCAACATCTATGTGAAGCCGCTGGGTGAGATTATCCAGGGTTTTGGGGTAAAGTTCCATCAGTACACTGATGATATGCAGCTGTACGTTTCTTCCCCAGACCACCCCAATGTTGCCCTTGACGTGATGTCCTAGTGCCTGGAGGCCGTGCGGATTTGGATGGGGAAGAACAGGCTCAGGCTCAACCCCTCCAAGACCGAATGGCTATGGTTCCCGGCGTCCCGTTACAGTCAGCTGGTTCCATCGCTGGCTATGGGGGGGGTGAGACCTTAGCCCCCACAGGAAGGGCTCACAAACTGGGTGTCCTCATGGATGCATGGCTGTCCCTGGAATATCATATGATGGCTATCGCCAGGGGGGCTTTTTATCAGGTTCGCCTGATCTACGAGTTGCGTCCCTTTCTGGATCGGGATGCCCTGCACATAGTTACTCATGCCCTTGTCTCTTCCCATCTGGACTACTGTAATGCTCTCTACATGGGGCTCCCCTTGAAGAGCACCCAGAGGCTCCAACTGGTCCAGAATGCGGCTGCATGGGTAATTATGGGGGCAACGTGATGCTCACATGTAACACTCCTCCTGTGCGAGCTACACTGGCATCCAGTGGTCTTCCGGGTGCGATTCAAGGTGTTCGTTACTATCTTTAAAGCGCTCCATGGCTTAGGACCTGGGTACCTACAAGATCGCCTTTTGCCACCAAGAGCCTCCCACTGGCCAGTACGGTCGCATAGAGAGGGTCTCCTCATGGTGCCATCGGCTAAACAATGTTGACTGGCGACACCCAGGGAGAGAGCCTTCTCCGTGGGAGCACCTGTCCTCTGGAACAAATTTCCCCCGGAGTTACATATTATCCTTGACCTACGCACTTTCCACTGTGTTCTTAAAACGTTTCTTTTTCAACAAGCTGGGCTGGCATAAATACAAATTTTAATAATCTTAATTGGGTTTCTTGGTTTTTAACTTTTACTATGAGCCAAATTATTTAATATGTTTTTAAATTGTTTTAACTTTTGTATATCTGTGTTTTATTTTGGCTGTACACCGCCCTTCGGGAGTAGGGCAGTATAAAAATATAACTAAACTAAACTAAGCTAAGCTAAGCTAAGCTAAACTAAACTAAACTAAACTAAACTAAACTAAACTAAACTAAACTTTTGGTTATTACTTTGTTTGTGTCTAGGTGTTTGCTGATTCATCACTTGATTATCTTTTCCAGAATCTTCCCAGGTATTGAGGTCAAGCTGATAGGTCTATAGTTTCCTATTTCCCTCCCTTTTATTGAAGATAGGAACTACTTCAGCTCTTTTCCAGTCTTCTTGCAGTTTCCCAGTGCTCCAGAATCTCTGAAAGATATAGTTTATTGGTTTTGAGATTACATCTTCAGTTCCTTCCCAGTTTCTTAAGAACTTTGGGGTGTAATCCATCTGGTCCTGGTAATTTGAAAATATATTGGAGGTAAATTCAGGTGATAATCAAAGTGTGAGATCATAGTAATGCTTGGTGGTTATTTTAAACTGATGGGGCACTTGACCTCATCTCTGGTTCCTTGTTAGTCCTGTCTGCTTCATTCTGCTACTATTGTCCTATAGAGCTGGATACAGCAATATGTATTCATAATCTATCCAAATTGCATAATTTTGTTTGCTAGATCGTTCATCTGGCAATTCAATCTTTAAATCTATGAACCTTACCTATCACAATAATGGAAATGGCAAAACATGGAGCAGTAGAAGAACATTGCTCTCCTTTAGGAAAAATCCTAAACAACCAAAATATTGCTGCTGATTAAACTTCATTCATTGTGCCAATGTGGTTATGATAGAATAGAGATTGAAGCATACAAACAAGATGGGCAGAGTCCTAAAGAAAAACACACTATAGGGAGTCCTCGACTTCAAACAGACCAGAATTTCTATTGCTAAGCAAGGTATGATTTGCTTAGCGTGGTTCTTAAACAAATCACTGTTAAATGAATCATGTGGTCATTAAGCGAATATGGCTTCCTATTGACTATACTTGTCAGAAACCTGCTGAGAAGGTTTCAAATGGTGAGGGCATGATCCCAGGTCATTGTATCTATCATGAATACATGCCAGTTGCTAAGCACCTGAATGTTGATTATGTATTCTTGGGATGCTGCAATAGTTCTAAGTGTGAGGACTGGTTGTAAATCACTTTTTAAAGTGCTGTTGTAACTTTGAATTATCATTAAACTGCTGTTGTAAGTTACAGAATCATATGTGACATTCTTTCAGGTATTTGAAAAGTATTCAATCATTTTTGCTAAAAGCACCCAGTTTCTTGAATTTCTTTGGCTTCTAGTCTGCTAATCATCCTCATTGTTCTTCTCTAGATCTGCTCCAGTTTCTTTGAATCCATCAAAAATGTGGTTCCCATAACTAGTGCCAATTTAATAAGCACCATTCTCCTCCCTTGCTTTGTCAAATGTTATTAGTAAAAATATTGATGATAGAGGATCTAAGACTTTAGAGCACACTTCATTGCCTCGCATGAGTTTGATGGGGAATCACTGATGAGTAGAGTACAATATTGAAGTTAATCATGTATCCATGTATTGACTTCCCATTTCTGACCACATTGAATTTGTTTGCTAAGTAGAATAACATGTAGATTTTGGAGATGTTTTTCTCAAGGTACATGATGTTTACAACATCCCCATAATTTATGAAGGAACTTATCTAGTTAAAGATTTGGGATAAGATTAGCCTGGTTGGTAAGATCTTGCAACATCTATGCTGACTGGTCGTTTTCAAGATTCTAATAAATTTACTGATCTATATAAATAAAAAGTTAACTATGAGTTTGTTCAAAACCGCTAATCTCAACAACTACTGCACCAATCACCACCAAATTTTCACACAACGTTCCTTACAAGTGCAGCACCAATGATACGTACAGATAGTGTGCATGGCACACCGGTGCCAGGTACATGCCACACAAATGTACAACTGCAGCTTTTCTGTGTGTTTTCCTCATTCGCTCACTCACCCCCCCCCCCCTCCTTCCGCCCCTCCCACCTCACTGACACTGGTGCTGCAACGCACTCCGGCTCCTTCCACCCCTTCCACCCTGGTGCTGCCAGCACCGCCTCGCCCTCTGGTTCCTTCCGCCCCACCCACCTTGCCGCTTCCACTGCCTTCTGATCAACATTCCCCGCCCCCCACCGCTGCAACCATTCTCTTCCCGCCCACAAGATCTACTGTTAACTTAAAGGTATTTAGACTGATATAGGTATTTCATTAGATAGGTAGGTACTTAGGTACAGGGACACATACAAAGGGAGTAGTTATTTAGGTAAGTAGAGGGATATAGACAGATAGAAATATAGCAGGTAGGTAATTACAGGAAGTCAAAGACATAGATTGAGGAAGGAATGCATTAGGTAGGTAGGTAGAGGGAGGGAGAGAGAGAGAGAGGGAGAAATGCAGTAGGTAGGTAGGTAGGTAGAGGGGTAGAGAGGGAGAAATACAGTAGGTAGGTAGGTCATTAGGTAGAGTAAGAGAGGGAGGGGAGGGAGAGGGAGGGGAAACTGAGGCAGAGAAGGAAGGGGGTCACTGAGAAGGTCTATGAGGGGAAACTTTTTCATTTACCCAAACTTGGCCACAGCAACACATGGCGGGTACAGCTAGTACATTTATAAAATATCTGAAATCCTCCACTGAGAAGTATAGAACATCCACAAAAAGAAAGCCAAAAGTATGTTAATAAATAAGGCAGTCAGGATACTTCTATCAGAATGTCACAAACCAAACAATATATAAAAAGCAGTAGCAAAACCTCAAACAAAAGCCAGGATAAATACATGCACTCACTCATTTGAATCCAAAACCACATGGAAATAAGAGCTTTAATTTGTTTTTATACCTGCAAGAAGATGGGAGGTGCATGTACTTCAGGAAATGAGGCAATCCTTCTTATAAATCTGCCATAAAATTTTCCCTGACTGATTGATCTGCAGTTTATAAAAAGAGACATAATAGTTTTCTCTTCAAGCCATGTAGCAATTCACCAATTCTAAAGGCTTTCTCATGGATAATTCATATAGGTTTAACCAAACCCTCATTAATTTCTTCAGTTCCCTAGAATTCAGTTCATCTGATACTGAAGATTTAAACTCATTCAAAATAAATATACATCTACTCCTTCTCTTCACACTTTCTTGATAGATCACATATTGTTTTGGGGGTGGAATACTGAGCCAAAATAGAAGCTGAGTTTTTCCTTTGTCGCCTGTTAGCATTTTTGGCAGTGTTGCTGAGCAACTTATCCTGTCTCTTCTCATTGTAAAACATTCCCATTTAAACAAGAGCAACAATAACCTTAAAGCATTTTTTATCTAATTGCGCTGAAGCTATATTTGAGTCTTTATCTTTACAAAAATTATTTATCTTCTAGTCAAAACTCACCTGAATTTTGTTGAGTCAACTTGCCGCAAAGGGAAGGAAGAAATTCTACCTTGATGAAGTTGCTATCCCTTATCATGTTGATAAAGGTTTGAATAATTTACCAGTGGTGGGTTCTGGCTCCCGTTGCAACTGGTATGCTGTAATGGAGCCGGGCGTCCACCATGTGCACATGTGCAGCATGGCGCATGCTTACCCACTGCCCACAACACTCCAGCTGCTGGGCAGAGCATTGCTCAGGTGCTGTGAGCTCTGTGAGCATGCGCAAATGCTCCGGTCCGCTCAAATAGAGGTAAGGAGAGCAGGCGGGCAGGTAGGCCCTCCAGAACGTTGTACCAGAATGGTACCTGGTGCTCCCAGCAGGCACCGGTACCCCTATATTGGGGTGTACCAGTCATATCCCACCACTGGAATGTATATATACAAATGCTTATGCACATATATCCTCTATGCAGATTTCTTCACCTACAGTACATTTTGGATCAGTTTAGACATTTTACAGGGCAGCAGCTCCAATATTTGTTCTAGAAATTGGAGACGGGACATTTAAAATAAACAGCAGATTACTTTAAATTTTTTATTAAAAAAATATCTTTGTAATGTCTCTGTGATATACACATCTCATAATTGGTTTTTTTCTTCTTCAAATCTAGAGAATATTTCTACCCCCCCCCCCCCCCCCAAAGCCAACCTTGTGAATGTGGGAATACTCATTTTGTTGGCAGGTTTAGTTTGATGCTTTCAACAACAGTTTCATATATAGGCATGTGTTAGTGAGAATGCTCCACTATGTTGTTTTTTTTAAAAAATTATAGCATTCTTGCCCTTCTGTTGCCTAACAAAATCCCTCACTTTAAGAAAGTTTTGCCTTTTAAATTTCCAAGCAATATCAACCTTTACAGCCAGTGATGAATAAAAGTGAACATTATCAGATTCATGCAACCATAACGTTAATTAGCATGTTTTGTTCCACTGGAGAGCTGCAATTAAGAAAAAGATTGTGTCCTGGTGTATATTTCTGCTAATTCACTTGCTAAATTTAAAGTAAGGTAACGTATTTTTTTCTGGCAAAAAATTAAAAATGAAGAGGAAGATTTTTTCCATAGGACACCAAGTTGCTTACCATCTGTTCGTGCAATACATGCCAACGTTTGTAATTTATGAATGCTGATCTCTAGCAATTAAGGCAAAATTGTAAAACTTTATCTTGTGCTTATCAAATTTACTAAAGCAGAATAGCTAGAGCTTCTGACTGCTGCTTGCTGACAATCAATTCAAATGAAATCTAGAAGAGGAAAAACTCTCCTGTAATGTTTTCAAAAACTTTCGCTCCTCCTGACTTTCAATTTTCACATGCCTCTCCCTTTTATCCATATGAGGTGGGAGATTGAAAGACTACTATTGTAGACTACTTTTCTACAATGGTCATTTTTAACTCGTTATCCTACCCAAGACAGTTCAGTGTATAATTCAGAATATGAAAGAATGACTTAACAACTATGAATTGTAGTCTGTACTTCATTTGGATCTCCATCCTAGTCTTTGCATGTTAGGACAAACAGAAAAGTCTGGGGGAAAAGGCTTTTTGAGCATGTGGTGTGCCGAACACTTTTCTTTTAGGCCATCTGTTAGGAATGGATGAATCTGTCAGTTTTTCTCCCACACTCAAATAATTTTTTTATTTCCTAAGTTCATTTCAGCTTGTATGTGTGTGTAGTGTGAATGAATGTATATATATATACACATATAGATATGCATACATAAATGCGCACACACATGTATACAGACAAGTATACACATCAAAGGTTTTACTAACAGATGACCGAAACAAAAGTTTCATTTGCTGGCAATCTTCTGATCAAATGCAAGAGTTGTTGCTGTGTTTAGAATTTCACATTTGAGAAGATCATTTAGCACCTGCCTGCAGATAGTTGTTAAAGTTGTGGAATGATAAGAAAAAACAAGCTGGCAACCTTTCTTCTCCACTGCAAACATTACTAGATAAATAGGGAGTATACAAAGCTGAACAGTCAAAACTAGACATGGTTCAGTTTCATTTTCTTCTACATTTGTTTAATGCACACTTGGAAGATATGAACTGAATTAATCCCATTGTAATTTATGCTCTGCTTAAGTTGTTGATCCTTTCAGAGTAGACCAAGTATAAAATGCTTGTGGTCATTCTGATGCTTGGACCAGATTCCTCATAATCTGTCTATGGGTTCTAATTGTGGGTACTAGAATTTGATAGCCTCTGGAGGGTCACACATTCCCCACCTCTGACCTCTATACTGTATATAAAAGCCGAGTACCAAGTACCACTCACTCATTACAAAATCTCCAGAACCGTTAAAGCCTATAAACTTGAAATTTGGCACGTATGTTCCTCTTGGCTTCTAGGTGCTTGCTAAATCCATTTTGAAAGGATTTTTTGAAATGACCATCTGATCATTAGTATTTCTTATACAATAATTAACACGCTCTGTTGCTAAGAAGTTCTACTCCCCCTCCCCACCTGAAAAGAACTCTATTCCAACTGCCACTTGCCTTACATTAACATGCTTTGATGCTAAGGAGTTAGACATTCTACTCCCCCTCCCCACCTGAAAAGAACTCTGTTTCATCTGCCAGTTGCCTCACATTCCTTTACCTCAGTTCAAACTGGCAGACGTTCTACTCCTTCACTCAGGAGTGGCCTGGGACTCCTTCCAGTACTAAACATTGGTATCTCACCAAAATGTCTACACCTTTCACTTATGGAACTGCTTCAGGACTCAAGGTGGTGGGAGCGGTATTCCCTCATGTGTTTTAATCACCAACCACCACTGAGCCAATGGATTGTTAACCAAATTTCTCCTGTGTAGCCTGATCACATAGTTTCTTCGTGAAGCATGGGTATCCAGCTAGTACATGATATTTGACAATGAAAAAAGAATATAGTATGTGTAATTATAGTATAATATGTGCACACCCAGCAGCCAGTTTCATTTAAATGGAAGGATGGCAGATAAGAAGGATGCATTTCCATTTCTTCTCAGTTAATTGATTCCTCCATTTCAACCTTTGTAGTTAGGATGGGATTTGTGTTTTCCCAAAACTGTGTTTTGGGAAAACTGTTTTCTCTGTTTACTCTTCAAGTCCTAAGATGAAGAAGAAAGGTAATGTGTTTTTCCTCTATGTATTATATGTGAACAAGATTGTGTGGGTATATGGTTCAGAGGTGGTATTCAGCAGGTTCTGACCAGTTCTGGAGAACCGGTAATGGAAATTTTGAGTAGAGAACCAGTAAATACCACCTCTGACTGGCCCTGCTCCCATCTATTCTCTGATGGCCGAGTCCCAGCTGATCAGGAGGAAATGGGGATTTTGCAGTATCCTTCCCCTGGAGTGTGGAGGGAAATGGAGATTTTACAGTATCCTTCCCCTGCCACAACCACCAAGCCACACCCACAGAATGGGTAGTAAAATTATTTGAATCCCACCACTGATATGGATATATTAATTCTTCAGGATAGCCCAAGGGCAAAGGATGTGTTGGCATGTGGGAAAGAAACAGATGGGGACATGGACTTTTTCTGAAAGTAAAAGGAACATTGATCCTGCTTAGATTTGCCCATCTCTAAAATTCATTCCCATATGTACCACTCAATATTACATATTGCAGTTGTGGACATAAGAGGTTACTGGATCAGACCAAAGGCCCATTTGCTCTACTTTCTGTATGAGATGCATGATAACCAGGTACATCAAGGAAATCTGCAAAGATATGCAAATGCTGGCCCTTTTCACTGCTGGCTTCCAGAAGGTGTATGCTTTACTGTATTGATTCAGCAAATATGACTTAATTATCTGTATCACAAGACCTTGTGAGTCCTATCCTATATATCAATTGATGGTTAGTAAGGCCACAGGTAGCATATATTCCTTTGTGCATGTAAATTTGGCGCAAAAGACTCTTTGCAACATGCATCAAGCAGCCGTATTGCTTCTTTTGAAGTGAGGAGGGTCTCCAACTGGAGCATGTCCTGTGGAAAGCCCTTCTTAAAGAACTTCTCTGTAGCAACTTCACTAAACTCAAGGCAACAGTCAAACATGCTATTTTTTTACTCATGCATTTCATATTATTAGTTCAGCATATGTACAGGTTGGGGCTGGGTGGGGGAGTAAAGGCAAGATGGCTGCAACTGTACAATGGAATAGAAGTATAGGAGTTGTGGTGATGCAGTAGGTAGACTATATCACAGGCTAATTCAACTCACTGCCAGGAGTTTGATCCTGACTGAGTCAAAGTTGACTCAGTCTTCCATCCTTCCAAGATCAGTAGAATGAGGACCCAGATTGTTGGGGCCAGTATGCTGACTCTGTAAACTGCTTAGGGAGGGCTATAAATCTAAGTCCTATTGCTACAGGGCTTCTTGGCCAACATTTGACTTTTTGATCCCTCTCCATCTCACATTAAATTTAATTTACCTAGTTTTTTTTGTTTGTTTTTTAAAAAAACGTTTGGTGTGCTTTACTGCGGGGGTCTCCAACCTTTGCAACTTTAAGTCTGAGCTGGCTGGAGAAGTCTGGGAGCTGAAGTCCTTCAGACTTAAAGTTGCAAAGGTTGGGGACCCCTGTTTTACTGAATTAATTATTTCACTCATTTCGTTTTCTGAACCACTATGTTTGCTTGTATGTCTTTCATTTTATTTTTTGTCATTTTGGATAGGATAGGCTTGTTCTAAAATTTAATGATGAAGGGCAGACTGTTTATACATGTTTCAAATCAAGGAATATATTTAAAATGATTGCATTTCTAGAGGAATAATCTCCCTAATGAGAAGATATCAACGAAGCTTGTATCAGATCCTATAATCATTCATTCAAGCATAACTCTTACTTGCACCTCATGCTAATTTTCATCCATAACCTTTCAACATATTGTTGATAAAGGTGTTTCATGTAATTAGCTAATAACGATGCTAGCCAGGAGATGGCCAATTGATTTTGAAAAGTCCAGTAGATTGACAAAACAACATATTTCCTAAAAGTTGTTCTTAAAATATATTAGTACACTTTCCTAGTACATTACTGAAAGACTCCACCTGTATTTCAATTAGCCTCCTGCTAATTCATCTGTGATATTCCTTAATTTATTCATTTACAGTGATTAAACCTTCAGCAGGTACCTTCTCAAACTTGACATTCACAGCCTCTGGTACGACGTCTGTATTACTTGAAGCACTCTCATTTGCTTGGCATATCATATTCATTGCTGAGTAGCAAGTGTAGAGGTATGAATACGAGTTCTAAGTATGCGCTTCAAGTTAGCACAGTGCCTCAGAACTCAATCAGACAGGTGGCAAAAGGTATTTAGCATGCATCTCACTATCAATGTCAAGATGCAAGGACAATAAAATGCTAGGAGCATATTTCCCTACTGGTTGTCTGACAGATTTTAAATGGGTTAACTCATCCAAATGTCAGAAGGCTGCACTGTGACTTAAAGAAAACAGGAAAATATGACGGGATTGTTTTCCAATGCTATATTTGCAGGGTAAGTATAAGGGCATTAAGGATTTTTAAAAAAAAATACAAAAACACCAAGGTACATTTTAGAATACCATTCTTCAAACTTGGCAAACTTTAAGATGTATGGACTTCAACTTCCAGTATTCCCCAGTCATCCAGTTCAGGGAATTGAAGTCCACACATCTTAAAGTTGCCAAGTTTTAGAAACATCCCCTTTAGTAATATGCCCTGAAGAGATTCATACATGACTTAATTCATTCCTTCAACATAGCAGGGAGTGGATTCATATACAACAAGGCTGATAATGGAAATACATAAATACTATATTCTATGAGCATGTTATATCAGATGCTATTCTATGAAACTAGAGACGACAAACCACTAGAGTCTTATTTATTGGCTGATTTTACTGAGAGGAACAGGTTGAGCTTAATTCCAGAAATATATAATGGCTCTGAATTCATAACCTATTTGATTCTAGGGAGGTCCTAATTTTTGGCTCTGGAAGAGATTACACTCACACAACCATAATTGACTTGTGTCTGGGTCACTTTCTGATTGAATTATTGCAGAGAATTTGGAAAGTACGACTGCTCCACATTGTAGGGGATAGCTTGCCCATAGCCACTTCAGGAACTGTGTTAAAGAAAAACTAACCTAATTTTATGAATATGAGTTTGTTTTGATTGAAGTACCTTGAATGAAGAATATTTATTTTCCTGAATGATTCCTTTGTCCCATTAGCATCTTTGTAGAATGTGTGAAGGAACTGTAGGAAAAGCTGCCATAAGATAAAAACTTCACGCTCTTATTGTTAATATTATTACTTATAAATATTTGATTTATTTATATTTCATATTTCTAAACCACCCCTGTCCCTCAACTCTTTCTCTTTGTCTCTTCCTCCCTCCCTCCTCCTCCCTCTCCCTCTCTCTCCCTCCCTCCACTGGGGAAAAAGATATATGAATTCATAGAAAACTAGAGAAAATAGGATGTGAAGTGGCGAATCCATCAGAGTACTTAATGCAAAAACTCTTATCTCCAGGAAAGAGACTCTGTGTACTTTTCAAAGATCAAAACTTTGCTGAATGACATGCTATTCTAGGGCAGGAAACTGTAGAGTGGAACTATGATCACTAAAAGAGGAGGATGATCAAAATAGCCCGAGAAGCACAAGAATTGCCACACACATAAACTCTGGCTGAGCAACTTGTTTACCATAGCTAGCACCAGATGCTTCGGAGAGGCTCAGAAGTAGGGTTGTTCATCTCCAATTTTTAATTGTCAAAATATGGCTAAATTAAGGAAGCCAATAAACATGACTGATTTATTTTCATGTTTTTGTTCTTTTTAGCCATGCTTTAATATGTATACAGTAAATAAGCATTCATTAAGAAAGGTAAGGGAAAAATAACATAATTATCAGTAGAATATGCAAGTTTTGAAATTTTTAGATAATATACCTCTTAGCTGGGAGGGCTGTGTTTTAATGGGTCTTGGTCTTGTACTACCAGTGGTGGGTTTCCATTTTGTTTTTACTACCGGTTCACTTGTGTGCACTCGTGCAACACCTCTGCGCATGCACAGACGCATCCAGGTGGGTGGACGGAGCTTCCCGCTGCTACCTCTACTGGTTCATCCAATCCAGGCTGAACTGGCAGAAACCCACCTTTGTGTACTACCCATTGTTGGGGTGAGAGACAGGAGTGGCTACTCACTATGAGACTTCCACGATATGTCAAAGCCCTTCCCTCCTTTACCTTGGTAGGTGAACATTACTAGGAGAGATTGTGGTTTGAGTGTTGTGCATTGCAGTCATTCCTCATAATGATGAAATGTTCCTTGTGATATCATAGAATTGTGATGGTGAATTTATAGCACACATGCCACAGGTGGCACTCAGAGCCCTCTCTGTGGACACACGAGCTGTCGCCCCAGCTCAGTTTCATCGTGCATGTGCATGTGCCTCCCACTGGCCAGCTGGTTTTTGGGGCTCTGCCACTCATGTGGGGGGACTGGGTCTAAGCAGAAGATGTACACACATGTGTGGGGCCAGGAGGAGCGTGGGGGGTAATGCTCAAGTGCTGGGGTGGGAGAGCATGGGGGTCACGTGCACATGCATGGGAGCAGGGCACACATGGGGGAGTCGCACACATGCATGGGGCTATGTGGGAGGTGGTCATGTCCATGTTGCATTATGGATGCACCTTTGGCATGCAACGACAAAAGGTTTAGCCCTCACTGTCATAGAACATCCTTTGCCCATTCGTATTTGCATTGTGATGTCATACAAAGTACTATAAAAGGGAGAGTTTAGAATCCCTGTGGTGATATGTGTACTATCACAGAAAAGAGTAATTTAACATGGTTAAAACCCAACTCACGTCATAGAGTTATTGTTGTGAGGAAAATCGGCAGGGGAAAGTGTGTTGGATACATTTGCCATCCTGATTTATTTGCAAAAATAATAAAGGCAGGATACAAATAAATGAATGGCCACACTGTATACTTGCATATTTGGATAATGACTTCTGGGAAGATATGCACAGTTACTGTGAGTAGGGTAACATCCGAGACAATTATTTGAAAACCTGAATGACAGGAAAAGATGATCTCATCTTCTTGTAGCCATAAAGCTCTTTGGTTGTAGAGAATAAGGAAGATGACTTTGACAGAGATAGGCAGGTTCTATTACCCAAAGTGACAAGGGGGAAAATGTATTTTAAGTCCAAAACAAGTAGAAAGTCTATGGAAGCAGCTCAGACAGATACCTCCCTAATTTATGTGGATATGAGTACAAGAGAAGACACAACCCAATCAGACCTGCAAGATTCTGTTATTATAGCCACTCTTCACAAAAATAGTTTCAGCTTTCCCATGTAGTTGATTCCAGGTCTGATCTACCTGGTGGTGCTGACATTGGACCAATCTTATTTACTCTAGAAGTTAGCTCTGAAGCGAACAAATATTTTCCTTATTATAGGAAAAAAATAATATGTAAGAAAAATGGAGATGAAAATAACAAATGTGTAGAGCTCACTTGGACCTACAAGAATTATATTTAAAAGTATTATTTGCAGATACTTCAAGACATGGTTCAAAATTCTAGACAAAACGGGAATGAATTTCACTGAGGACAACCAGAGTAATGAGGGCAGTGGAAACTAACAAATCTAGTTATGGAAAACTTCCTAATGATAAGACTGGTTGAACCAATTATTGTGGAAGTGCTAGTTCTCTTCATAAAATGAGTTCCACAGACATCTCTTGGTACTTTAATCTGGATTCATGCTTTAAGCAAGTGGACATGACTAAATGCTACATGATGATGATGATGATGATGATGATGATTTGTAATAAATTAGATACAAGTTATCTAATTTTTTGTGGCCTGTTCCCAATGTTTGAATTTAAACTATCAGCCAATCTGCTGATTATTATTTTGGAACACAGAGCCTCTAACAAAAGAGATGTCTGAAATAATAACCATGGAGGATGTATCTTGCATAAAAACAATAGCTAGAGTTCAGATCTAAATAAAAAAATTTTAAAGCAGAAGAATATCCCTCCCGTTGGCATCTTTGCTCACAGCTTGTACACCAAGTTCCAGACTAATGCAATTTATAACATTTGACTTATAATGTCCCCGAGTGAAGAGGTTTCACAATGCAAAACCCAGCAGAAACTGAGTACATCTAACTACAGTTTGCGAGCCTGAGTCCTTCTATAATAACAGTGGTAATGAATGATGAAAGAATGTTCTGTTGAACAGCTGAGTGGAGACATACTACATTTGGATGTAATTACAAAACAGCTGTGAAGAGAGAAAAGAAAAGAAAAAAAAATCAATTGTTCCTGCTTGTCAATGGCCAATTTTCAACAGTAAGGGGGAAAAAAAGAATGCAGGATGAGATGTTGCCATGAACAAATCATCATTTATCCTCTGTTGATTGTTTTAATACTGCTGGACCTATGTTATATGAATTGTCACTTATACTAATGTCTCAGTGGGGAAAACTGCAGAAGACAGAGGATAAAATTTTCTGTTTATTTTATTCTAGACTGCTGGTGTACCACCATTATTTCTAGGGTAAAAGCAAATGCAATAAACCATAAACTTCCCCTATTTTTTTTTATTACCCCAAGGCCCTTTTCAGCAGAGCTGTGCAAAGATTCAAAGTGATGCTACATTTCAGTGAAGCTTAGAATTTGCATTGTGAAGCAGGGTGGACTCCCACTGCTTAGAAAAACAGAATTGCTTAGCTCAGGGGTAGGCAAACTTTGCAACTTTAAGTATGAAGGACTTCAGCTCCCAGACTTCTCCAGCCAGACTTCTCCTTCAGACTTAAAGTTGCAAAGTTTGCCCACCCCTGGCTTAGCTTCTGCACATGAACAGAAATATGGAGTCACCAGAAGGGCCCCAAAGAGGAGAAGTGTGGCATCCCTGCTCCCCAAATAAGTGAATTGTGTCATTTCCACATGAAAAGCACTTTGTTGAAGTGAAACTCAACTTCAACATGTAGGCCTGTTTTTCAGCCATTTGTAAAATGAGGAGGATCCAAGCAGAAGGAATGTTATGTAGTTAAACCGCATTTAATGGTCATACAGACCATTTACCTATTAGACCACACTTCCACAAAGCAATTAACTTGGTTAGCACTTAACCTGGTCAAACCTCACCAAAAACTTTATAAAACATCACCAGGGAAAATCCCTATCATCTTTCACCTGAAACAGCATTGGCAAATTTCATCTCATCATTAATCGTTTCCCCATTAACAAGATAAGCAATAGAAGGCATGGCTTAGCCACTGCAACCAATCACCAAGATAAGGCACTGAAGACGTTTCTTGGATGAGAAGTGAAATGTTTTCAAGAGAAAAAAACCAAGGAAGTCCAGTTGCCTTTTGAACAGCACCTTTGGGACAACCATGGCTTGGATAGACATCTTTGGGTGGGTTTTTTATATTGCCGAACATAGATAATTTTGTATTTCATACATTAATTTTTTCAAATAATCCTTCTCTCCAGCTCTTTTTCTTGAAGGACTAAATAAACAATGGACATTAATTAAAATAGGCATTCCTGTGTTCTAGCTGATGAGTTAGCTTACTCCTCTGCATGAATGAGTCTTCTAGGAACAAGATTTAATCAACCAGGCCCAGGAAGGAGGGTTGATCTTTGTGACATCTTGTCTATCACAGTTTCTGAACTAGAAGAGTATGTAAAAGCTAAGGATCTTCTGGTGTACTGACCATCCTGCTGCCCATCTGACTCCCTCCTTGGAATCTTGGAGATGATCATTGGGCTAATGGTTGCATCTTCTAGTTCAGGGCTGTCAAACCCCTGGCCCATGGGCTGGATGTGTCACGTGCTGGCCATGCCCATGCCTGGTCAAGTGAAGGGGGGAAAAGTCCCAATTCGTCATGAGACGCCACTTTGATGACGTGAGTTTGACACCCCTGCTCTAGTTGATCAACTGTATAGGGTGAGGTGAAGCTCAGTGGTGGATTCCTACTGGTAGTGTTTTGGCAGCCTGGGTTGCTGAAACCAGCAGCGACTCAGGGCTGCCATGCCCTCGAACTGGTTCCCCGGTTGGCGCCATCAGCAGCACCATCTTGTTTTTCAGTTCTGTGCACGCACAGAACAACTTTAATTGCATTGTGCATGCGTGCACAGTGTGCATCAAGTGTTAGATCTTTGAACTAACACGCATAGGTGGTCATATTAGATCTCATTTATGCCATGGAACAGTTGCTTTATTATTTAGATATGGAGGGTATTACCATCATTCCTTTATTAGGAATGTTAGATGATTTCCTGATCTAACTGCAATTGAGAAGCTATCAATATCTTCTGTACGGTTGGATCCATCTGGATCATCTCTGTCAGGTGCCTCATGGATACACGGGGTTTCCGGTGAGCACTAGGGAGTTGCTTAACAAACTGTCAAGTGAGCTTCTCAACGGCTGACAATAGGTAGCATAAGCTTGTGCACTTATTCATACAAGCATTTTGGATCACTTCACTGGTCGTGAAACATCTTATGATATTTTTGGATTGGACTCTTTCATTCAAATGATAAAGCCAGGCATTCAGGAAGTAGGAATATAGAGAACAATGGAAATCTGATTGATTTAATTGTCTGCTTTAGAAACTGTTTAGATATAAAGGGTGGGACTGGATTTACTTTTTTGATTTACTTTTTGCTTGTTTTTACATGGTAATTCTAGGAAGCACTTCAGAAAAGCAGCAGTTTCTGAATAGTGCACCATGTGTACACCATAGTGTACCATGCTGCTGTTAGGCCACAGGTGTCAATCATCACCTTAATCATCACATGCATGGAAATAAAAAAGCACACCAGAATGATGAGATTGTAGAAGATTGTACTGCAAAGACTCAGCTATTTTATGCAAATGGGTCTTTGTGTGCCTGTTAAATAACTGTCAAATAATTTACTAAGACTGTATTACTATTATTCTTCCCTTCCTTCCTAGTATCTATCTCTTCCCACTTATGACTATAACCATGTTGCTTGTATCTTTCAATTTATATTGTTTATTTGTTTCCTAGTACAATTTGATAGCTTATTAGTAACCTTGACTAGTACTAAGTGTTGTATCTTTTTATTCTTGATGAATGTATTTTATTCTCCTTATGTACACTAAGATCATATGCACCACACTTGCACCAATCACACATGGCCAATAAAGAATTCCATTCCATTCCATGCTATGCTATGCTACTTATTTCTATTCTATTTTCCAAAGCACGTTTTGGAGATTGAATCTAATACAGCACAACCAGAATACTTGTGTAGTTTTATTTACAATGTAATTGCATAGTGGCTTGTATCAATTATTTTTGAGAATTGATTTAAATATTTAATGTCTCATATAACACATGGCCTACCTGTCTGAAGGTATGTGGCTTGCATTTGCAATGCAGGGCTTTCTAAATACACTCATTAATTTGTCATTTCTAAACTACAAAGTCCATTCTCTGAACCATTTTCTGGATTCAGAAACAGCAATGAAAATACCTTTCTAAAATTAAATCTTGCCTACCAAGATTTTTTTTAACAGATAGCATAGTTCCAGTGTTTCACAGCAGTTGTGTTGCTTTTAAATAGGTGTAAATTATGTTTTTTTTAAGAAAGTTGTGTAAAATAATTTAAATAGATTAAAAATACATAGCTCTACCCTAAATTAATTCATTTATTGTTTAATTTTATAAGGTTGAAATTGGCTCTCCAGTATTTGTCATTCCTGACACTTGAGTTGAATAATAAAGATCAGAAATTTACTAACCTTTGAGGTTTTTTTAAAAAATAAGACATGTAAAATGACATTTGTTTAGATTACTACAGAGAAGTACTGCTCTCAACATTCTAGTATCACTTCCCTTAAGACAGTGGTGGGCAAACTCATTAGTCAACAGAGCCAAATATCAATAATACCACGATTGAAATTTCTTTTGAGAGCCGGAAGGTGTGGCCTGTTTTGTGGGAGTGGCTCAGCAGTCATGTGACAGGGTGGGCGTGGCCAACTTGGAAAATGTGAAACTCACTTAACAATGGTCTTGGTTAGCAACCAAACTTTTAGGCTCAATTGTGGTCATAAATTCTTTCTTTCTTTCTCTTTCTTTCTTTCTTTCTCTCTCTCTCTCTTTCTCCATTTCTCTCTCTCTCTTTGTCTCTTTCTTTCTGTCTCTCTCTCTCTCTCTCTCTCTCTCTTTCCCTCTTTCTCTTTCTTTCTCTTTCTCTCCATTTCTCTCTCTTTCTCTCTCTCTTTCTTTCTGCCTCTCTTTCTTTCTCTCTTTCTTTCTCTCTCTCTCTTTCCCTCTTTCTCTCTCTTTCTCTCTCTCTCTCTCTTTCTTTCCCTCTTTCTCTTTCTCTCTCTTTCTCTCTCTCTTTCTCCATTTCTCTCTCTCTCTCTTTCTCTCTCTCTTTCTCTCTCTTTCTCTTTCTACATTTCTCTCTTTTTCCCTCTCTTTCTCTCTCTTTCTTTCTTTCTCTCTTTCTCTCTCTCTCTTTCTCTCTCTCTCTTTCTCCATTTCTCTCTTTCTCTCTCTTTCTCTCTCTCTCTCTTTCTCTCGCTCTTTCTTTCCCTCTTTCTCTCTCTCTCTCCTCTCTTTCTTTCTTTCTTTCTTTCTTTCCCTCTTTCTCTCTCTTTCTCTTTCTCTCTTTCTGTCTCTCTCTTTCTTTCCCTCTTTCTCTCTCTCTCTTTCTCCATTTCTCTCTCTTTCTCTCTCTCTCTATCTCTTTTTCTCTCTCTTTCTTTCCTTCTTTCTCTCTCTTTCTCTCTTTCCCTCTTTCTCTTTCTGTCTCTCTCTATCTGCTTCGTCTGCCCATCTGTCACTCTGTGTGTGTGTGTCTGTCTGTCTTGCATTCAAGCACTTAATCACTCATTCTGTGTCTCTATCTTTCTCTCCCTCCCTCCCTCTCTCTGTCTCTCTGTGTGTGTCTGTCACTCTCTGATTCCCCCCTCCCTCCTTGCCTCTCTCTGTGTCTGTGCCTCTCTCTGTCTGTCTGTCCGCCCTCCGCGGAGCCTCCTCAGCCCAGCCCGGTTACTCACTCGTTCGCCTTAGCCGGGGCCGTCTGGTCGCCCGCCGCGTTCGCTGGCCGCTCAGGGTATTTCCAGGGCTCAGTGTGAGGTGGGGAAGGAACGGCGACCCTCTGGATGCCGGTTCCCTCCAATTGCCCTGGATGCAGCCTGGCTCGCCCGATAGCCCGCCCGCTCCATATGTGGTGGGGAAGGCCTTCTCACCCCTGGAAGTAGCCCGAGCGAATGAGCGGCCGGGTGGCTGGGCGAGCCAGGCTACATCCAGGGGGATTGCAGGAAATTCCCTTCCCATGCCCGCGGAGACTCCGCAGCGAACGAGTGTAGCGGGAGAGAATTTCCTCCAATCGCCCTGGATGTAGCCTGGCTCGCCCAATAGCCCGCCCATTCCGTATGTGGTGGGAAACGCCTTCTCACCCCTGGAAGTAGCCCGAGCAGCCGGGCAGCCGGGCGGCCGGGTGAGCCAGGCTACATCCAGGGGGATTGCAGGAAATTCCCTTCCCGTGCCCACGGAGACTCCGCAGCGAACAAGTGTAGCGGGAAAGAATTTCCTCCAATTGCCCTGGATGTAGCCTGGCTCGCCCGATAGCCCGCCCGCTCCGTATGTGGTGGGGAAGGGCTTCTCATCCCTGAAAGTAGCCCGAGCGAATAAGCGGCCGGGTGGCTGGGCGAGCCAGGCTACATCCAGGGGGATTGCAGGAAATTCCCTTCCCGTGCCTGCGGAGACTCCGCAGCGAACGAGTGTAGCGGGAGAGAATTTCCTCCAATCCCCCTGGATGTAGCCTGGCTCGCCCGATAGCCCGCCCATTCCGTATGTGGTGGGGAAGGCCTTCTCACCCCTGGAAGTAGCCCGAGCAGCCAGGCGGCCGGGCGGCCGGGCGAGCCAGGCTACATCCAGGGGGATTGCAGGAAATTCCCTTCCCGTGCCCACGGAGACTCCGCAGCGAACAAGTGTAGCGGGAGAGAATTTCCTCCAATCCCCCTGGATGTAGCCTGGCTCGCCCGATAGCCCACCCGTTCCGTGTGGGGTGGGGAAGGCCTTCTCACCCCTGGAAGTAGCCCGAGCGAACGAGTGGGTGGGCGGCCGGGCGAGCCAGGCTACGTCCAGGGTGATTGCAGGAAATTCCCTCCCCCCGCTCGCGGAGACTCTGCACCCCCTGGAAGTAGACGAGTGGCGGCATGTTGGGCTGGGGAGGTTCCGCGGGGAAAGGGAATTGGTGGCCGGTAGGGAGGGTTTCTCCGGTGGGTCCAAGGAGTCCCACCATCGGCGCGGGTGGAGGAAGAGCCACACGTGAGGGGCCAAAGAGCCACATGCAGCTCGCGAGCCGCGGTTTGCCGACCACTGCCTTAAGAGGATGCATCTTTTTGGATTTTAATCAGTTGGTAAAGTCTATTTACTATGTTTTTGTGGTAAAGGTTGTAATTCATGTTACCTTGGTTTCATTTGAGAAAAAAAATTCTAGATAACTACAATTACTACTGTTATTTTGATACACTGCATTTATCATTTTGTTTGTGAAGGTGTTCTGATGCCTGAAGCACATCAAAACCTATTTTAAATAAATAAAATGTAACATAAATGATCATAAATATAAATCACAAGTCTGTAATGCAAGATGTATTAAATATATAAAATCCTTTACTGGGGTATCACCAAAAAAATAAATAAATGAAAAAATTAGTATCTCTTGAAGCACTTTACAGATTTCAGATTGAGTGTTAAATTTCTGAAATGTTCTGGCTTCTTAAAGCGTAAGTTACCATCAAAATTCTGACAATTGCTGTAGCCTAAATATTCTTCCTCTTGGCCCTCTGAACGGTGAAGTTCAATAGGCTTAGATGAATCAGAAAACCTTTATATACAGTAATGGCATAATAATTCACAAAAATAAACATACTTTGGATAAAATCACATGTACCAACAAAAAGCGATCTGGTTGCAGCCACCATTCACCTGGGATAATCTAATTATTTTAAAAGTCTCTTTTACTGTGTACTGTAAAATGTACACCTTTTACTCTCTCTCTAGTATGAGAGAGAGAGAAAGTGAGTGAGAGAGTTTGAGAGAGGGAGTATGAAAGAGTGAATATGAGAGAGTGAGAGAAAATTAGAGAGAGTACGAGAGAGAGGGAATGAGAGGGATGGATGGATGGGTGGGTGGGTGGATGGATGGAGGGAGGGAGAGATAGAATTAGAGAGAGAGGAAGAGAGTGTATGAGAGAGAGAGAGAGAGAGAAATTGAGAGAGAGAGAGTATGAGAGAGAGAGGGATGGATGGATTGATGGAGGGAGGGAGGGAGAAATTGAATGAGAGAGAAAGAACGAGAGAGAGAGAGTGAGGGTATGAGAGAGAGAGGAAGAGAGAATAAGAGAGAGAGGGAGGGAAAGAGAATATGAGAGAGAGAATGAGAGAGAGGGAGGGAGAGGGAGGGTATGAGAGAGAGAGGAAGAGAGAATAAGAGAGAGAGGGAGGGAAAGAGAATATGAGAGAGAGAATGAGAGAGAGGGAGGGAGAGGGAGGGTATGAGAGAGAGAGGAAGAGAGAATAAGAGAGAGAGGGAGGGAAAGAGAATATGAGAGAGAGAATGAGAGAGAGGGAGGGAGAGGGAGGGTTTGAGAGAGAGAGGAAGAGAGAATAAGAGAGAGAGGGAGGGAAAGAAAATATGAGAGAGAGAATGAGAGAGAGGGAGGGAGAGGGAGGGTATGAGAGAGAGAGGAAGAGAGAATAAGAGAGAGAGGGAGGGAAAGAGAATATGAGAGAGAGAATGAGAGAGAGGGAGGGAGAGGGAGGGTATGAGAGAGAGAGGAAGAGAGAATAAGAGAGAGAGGGAGGGAAAGAGAATATGAGAGAGAGAATGAGAGAGAAGGAGGGAGAGAGAGTATGAGAGAGAGAATGAGAGAGAGGAAGGCAGGGAGAGAGGGAGGGCGAGAGAGAGGGAGGGAGGGAGGGAGGGAGGGAGGGAGAATATGTGTATGTCTATTCTTGGCAAGGCATTATGATTCCTGAGCACACAGGAAAGCATCGTGATTCTCTGCAGGCACCAAAAGGCGCTCCATTGATTTATGGGTTATTTCACAGTGCAGTCATGCAAGACAATGTTACACACCAACAACAGATCATGGAAACCACAGAATGGTTTCATGTGATTGGGAAAATATGTAAATGTTAACTACCCTTTTATTATGGGTCAGAGAGGCTTGGTAAACTTAACATTGTGCTGCTTGTGGTTAGGGAAACTAGTCCCCCCTCCCTTTGTCCCCCAGTTCAGCTTGTCAGCCTTTGTGCCAAATGCCACTGGTTTGTGTGCAGAATTTTAAAGTGAGGGAGAGGCAAGGTCTGATTTTAAATCCCAAGAAATGGTGGAGACGGGGCAGGATGAAAAAGGGAGGAAAGCAGACATTGGAAAAAAAAAAATCAAGCATGATTCCTTGTCTTCCTGAACTCTGATTTTCAAGGTTGCATAGCAACCAGTGCAGTAACAGCTGGGACACCCTTGATCTTGTTGTGTAAACTATTAAAAATAGGTGATGAAGGCTGGCACCATGGAAACAATGACAATTCCAGTGCAGGTGTCTGCAATGCTTCTTTGCAAGTTAATGTCAGAGGTGAAGTTTTACAAAAAAAAAACTTCTTCCCTTCTTTAATCTGAAGCTTCAGGGATGAAGGATTATTATTGCTTTCTATTTTATTTAATCTGACTGCAATAATATTACCTCTTTTGTGGCACTGGCTTTTGATGGATCATTTTACACAGGGACTGCAAAGGCTGAATAGGGAACATTTGGGATATTTGTTCATTTCTGGCTACACAGGAATATTCTCACCATCAATCTCCATTGGGAGTAGGCTCGTAACTTGGATTTTAAAGTTTAACCCTTATTTCCAGAAGATTGCTAATGGCAACTTGAGGGGTGCTTTCGTTTTATGGCATAATAACCATATCCTTGGTTGGATAAACAGAGCAAATAAGAAACAAATTTCTTTTTTTCCCCCAACAGTAAACTGCACGAGCCTTTAGAACATAAAAAAAAAACATTCTAATTATTCAAATGTGTTTCTATGTATAAGAAAGAGAGGGGGAGAAAGGGAGAGGGAGACAGAGACGGAGAGAGAGAGAGAGAGAGAGAGAGAAAGAGAGAGGGAGAGAGAGAGAGAGAGAGAGAGAGAGAGAGAGAGAGAGAGAGAGAGAGAATATCATATAAGTAGCTCCAAAGGTGCTTTTTCAGGAGGCAACTGGACTTTCTTGTTTTTCTTGGAAGATGTTTTGCTTCTCATCCAAGAAGCTTTTTCAGCTCTGACAGGATAGTGGAGAATGGAAGGAATGGAAGAAACGTCTTCAAAGAAAAAAACAAGGAAGTCCAGTTGCCTCCTGAAAAAGCACCTTAGGGACAACCATGACCTGGATGACTGAGAATCTCTATCGACTTTTAGCTATACAATTTGGGATGAGGCTGTTCTTGTGACACCATCTTGGGAGGAGTTTGATTTTGTTACCACCGAGGATATGGACAAGTTGTCAAAGAGACTTAGGGCTACCACATGTTTATTGGACCCGTGTCCCTCCTGGCTTGTACTGGCATCCTGGGAGATGACACGAGGCTGGCTCCAGGGCATTGTCAACGCATCTTTGAGTGAGGGGTCCTTGCCTGCCATCTTGAAAGAGGCGGTAGTAAGGCCCCTCCTCAAGAAGCCATCCCTGGATCCAGCATTATTAGAGAACTATCGTCCCGTCTCCAACCTCCACTTTTTAGTGAAGGTTGTTGAGAGTGTGGTGGCTCAACAGTTTCTGCGACACTTGGAGGAAGTTGATTATCTAGACCCGCGCCAGTCCGGCTTCCGACCCGGTCACAGCACCGAGACAGCATTGGTCGCGTTGGTTGATGATCTCTGGAGGGCGCGGGATAGAGGATATTCCTCTATCCTAGTCCTATTAGACCTCTCAGCGGCTTTTGATACCATCGACCATGGTATCCTATTGCGCCAACTGGGGGGGTTGGGGCTGTTTTGCGGTGGTTCTCGTCCTACCTCTCTGGTCGGTCGCAATATGTGTTGGCAGGGGGGCAGAGGTCGGCCTCGAGGCCCCTCATATGTGGGGTTCCTCAGGGGTCGGTCCTCTCGCCCCTACTGTTCAACACATATATGAAGCCGCTGGGTGAGATCATCCGTGGTTTTGGGGTGGGATATCATCTGTACGCTGATGATACTCAGTTGTACATATCCACCCCAGACCACCCCAACGATGCCGTCGAGGTTATGTCCCGGTGCTTGGAAGCCGTACGGATCTGGATGGGTGGTAACAAACTCAAGCTCAACCCGTCCAAGACTGAGTGGCTGTGGCTTCCGGCGCCCCGGTTCAGCCAGATTATTCCAACTCTGGCCATTGGGGGCGAAACACCGGCCCCCGTGGAGAGGGCGCGCAATTTGGGTGTCCTCCTGGATTCCCGGCTGTCTATGGAAGATCATGTGGCAGCCGTGGCCAGGGGGGCGTTTCATCAGGTACGCCTGATGCGCCAATTGCGCCCCTTACTGGACCGGGGTGCCTTACGCACAGTCACTCAAGCACTCGTCACCTCTCGACTCGACTACTGTAATGCTCTCTACATGGGGCTCCCCTTGATGTGCACCCGAAAGCTACAGCTAGTCCAGAACGCAGCCGCGCGGGTGATTACGGGAGCGCCTAGACACTCCCACATAACACCTATCCTGCGCGAGCTGCACTGGCTTCCTGTGGTCTTTCGGGTGCGCTTCAAGGTTTTAACGACCATCTTTAAAGTGCTCCATGGCTCGGGGCCTAGTTATATGCGAGACCGCCTCCTGCCACATACATCCCTCAGACCGATACGCTCCCACAGAGAGGGCCTCCTCAGGGTGCCGTCGGCTGGACAATGCCGTCTGGCGACACCCAGGGGAAGAGCCTTCTCTGTGGCGGGCCCAGCCCTCTGGAACGACTTACCCCCTGAACTCCGCACCATCTCCGACCTCCGCCTCTTCCGCAAGTGTCTGAAGACACATCTATTCCATCTAGCCGGCCTAGCATAACCTCCATTACTATTAGACAGTTTTAAATTTGGGATTTTTAATTTGGTTTTTAGCGCAGGGTTTTGTTTATTAGAATAAGTTTTTTAAATTTTATATATTTTGTATGTATTTTAACATCCCTGTGCGCCGCCCTGGGTCCATTTGGAGAAGGGCGGGGTATAAATTTAATTAAATAAAAATAAATAAATAAATGAATGGTGTGGGAGTAGGAATGGATTTCCAGAGACAAAAAATGTGGACTACAGGAACCAGGAGCACTACTCAGGTGACCCTGAGGCTACGGATAAATCTCCAAGTGCTTCAATGACCCTCTAGAACAGGGGTCTCCAACCTTTGCAACTTTAAGTCTGAAGGACTTCAGCTCCCAGAATTCTCCAGCCAGCAAAGCCTTCAGACTTAAAGTTGCAAAGGTTGGAGACCCCTGCTCTAGAAGGATACAAATGACCAGCTTAAAGTAGCATTTTATATGAGATTGCCATTTGGGGGGGGGGGAATAGCAAACCAGGTAGCCTATCATCATCATAATCACCATAATCACCATCTTCCTCCTCTTTTCTCCCTCCCTCTCTCTGTGTATACATGCATTCACATGCACATATATACACCTTTCCTGCTTGTTTTTTTTTCCTTCTGATTTTGCCCTACCTTTCAATTCTACCAGGAAACTTCCATTTTAAAAAAGGGTTAATCAAACTAACCATACCTAACAAACAACGAAGACGGAAAAATACAATCAACACAGCCTGTTAATTGAAAAAATAATACATAGCAACATATGGTTACTAGAAAGTTACTAACTGAAAAGCTAACTATGATTAACTTTGCCCCTTTCTTCATGTTGGCATTTTGTACTAACTTGGAGGTGGTGTTATTTTGCATTCCTTTTCTTTATTTAGACTCAGGTTATAAGAAGAGACAGAGTATCCTTGTCAAGGTCAAATGTTTTAATTCCCAGACTGAAAACAAAACAATGATAGTTAATTAAGTACAAAGCCCACAGTGGCACATATTTTAAATATTATATTCCAACACAACGTATTCCTACTTAATTGATAGGAAGCAGATAGTAGGTGGTAGTTTCCATTCTCATAGGGCAAAGTTTTCATAGGAGAGAAGTTGCCACTATTTTTTGCAAACATAATTCTAGAATGAGTATTAGGTTAAGAATAAAGTAATTCTTTATTCTTCTGCCCATATGTCCTCATGATGACTACCTCATCATGGCAGTAACCTGTGGTTCTGGGAGGGATGGCAATATATGCTCCCAGCAGGGTAACCCAATCTGTGAAGGTCATCCTAGCTGTCCAGCTAGGCTCCTATATTTGCAACAGCAATATAAAAAAGTGCTAGAAGCAGATGACCACTTTATTGACAAAATCATTTTATACCATGTGGAAGACAGCAGCAGTAAACTACCACTGTATTTTAGCAAGAAAACCACATGGTGATATAATACTGCACAATGGTCCCCTCAGGTCAGATGGCACTTAACTTGCTGGGAAGAGCTAAGAATCTTTTGGAGAATTAATGGAGTTTATGACAAAGCCTTTGGGATATCTAGCTGTTGATGTTGCCATGCAGGAAAAGGAAATCCAAAGCTGCAAAGACAGAGTGAGAATAAGTAACATGGGATGTAAGAAGCATAAGCATGTGAAAGTTCAACACAGTGAAAAACAAATCAATTGTATATTGGCCATTTAAACATTCCATGCATTGATATGATGGAAATTGGGCACATTCAGTCAGAACACTGATCCTCAAACTATGGCCCACGGGCCAGATATGGCCTGCCAATGCAAAGTATCTGGCCCATGATATAATGGGCTTCAGCCCCGCCCCTCACCATCAGCCTTATCTTCCAGTGAACATCCACTCCAGCTGCACTTCTGGTTAGTTATTTCACCAGCTGAGTTGCACTTCTGATCATACCGCTGCTGCCAAAGGTAAGGCTGAAGGGCGCTGGAGAGGACCAGTGATGATCTCGCCAGTGTAGCCACTGGATCCAGGTGATCCAGTGTAGCCATGTGAAAATCAGCTCTGCTGCCAGCTTGTAAAGTAGTACTTTAAAAGTCTTTAAAAACAACCTTTCAGGATGTTTTTCACAGCCCTATGATCCAGGGCTAGTGGGTGAGTAGGGAAGGGGCAAGTGCAGCAAGGACAAAGTCAAAATAGACGGCTAAATTGGCCACACCCACCCAGTCACACGACTACCTAGCCATGACCACCTAGTCACATGACCACTGAGCCATACCCACCCAGCCGCTGCGGCTCCCCAACAGTCTGTTTAAAAAGTTGGAGGAGAAGATCAAACTATTTAGTATTCAGGGTATGAAAAACAAAGGAATGACATGGCTTTCATAGTTAGGAAAGATACAGAAAGAACAGATCTTTGCTACAATGCAGTCAGTTACCAAATATTATTAATTAGATGTCACAGACAACTCTTTAATATGAAAATAATAGTTCTATGGCATTTTTTAAAATGCTTGTTCCTTTCTTCTTGATGGTTTATCCTAAAAGGGAGCTCTTTTGATATAATGATTAAGGTGCTGACCTAGAAACCAGGATTTTGTGACTTCTAGCCCCACCTTAGGTATGAAAACCTCAAGTGACTCATTATCTCATCTCAACTCACCTCACAGATTGTTGTGAGGAAAATAGGAACAGGAAAAAAATATTATGTATGCAGGATTAAAATCAATATATCTAATAAATAAATAAATACACACACACACACACACACACACACACACAGTATATATGGCAGAAACCTACCCCTTTAATATCTTTTCTGTCATACCTAAAGTTGGTTGAGGACTACCTGTAATTGTCATTATGTCATCAATTGTCATTAATGAAAAGCCAGTATATATAAATGCTTAACAAGTGAGAACATGTTAACAACATTTGTTGTTTCCATTCAATAATTTAGGGGGAAGAGTAAGAATTAAAACAATTGCAGAGGCGCAAGCCTTTCTTGAAAAACATTCCTCAACCCTTGAAGATGACAACGGGGGAACAGAGGCGGCCGCGGCTCCACCCACTGGGGGCCAGGGGGAAGAAGATACAATTGCCAAGAGACTTAGATCTCAAAAATGACTTTATTTTAGTATAATACAATGTTGTTTGGATGTTTAAGCACGTTTGCTAGCACTGTTCTTTTATTATAACTTTATTTGCATCTCTGTCCACTTTGTAGTATGAATGTATAACTGAAATATCTATTTTGTGCATGAAGACTCAGATGGAGTCAATGACTTCGACGAGAAAGTTCTCACAATGTCTTTTCACACCTTACCCTTACCTTATGTATGTTAAATTTATAAAACCCAATAAAACTTTTTTTTTCATATAAATAATTTGAAAGTTTCCTATCCCACAGGCACAGAAAAATAGAAAGAACACTGCCACATCCGTTTACTTTCCATTTTCTGATCATCTAATTATTTTTCTTCTTCTTTTCTAAATTTTAAAGTTGAGGGGGACAGGCAGCCAAAGAGAAGAGGTTGAGGTGAAAGTAAACAACCACTTGTGGAATGATTCCTCATTGCTGTACTTCCCTTCGTTTTCTCTGCATCTGTCTAGCTCTTATTCTCCCACCAGTGTTGTGGTTCTGCCTTGTGATTATGTTTCTATTTAAGGTTGTTTGCTCCATAATTTAAGGATGTTCCCAAACCTCATGCTTTGTGAGGTTTGTCTATCAATAGTTTATATAGCAAGGACAGTATCAATAGAAAAGCCATTAAGGGACAAAACGGTGAGTAACTCAACCTCATTTTAGCAAGTGGAGCCTGCAGTTTCAGAAATAGGTGCTTTGGAAAAGGTTTTCACAAAAAGGAAAGAGCAACATCAGTTTATTAGACAGGTCAACTGTTCACCTTAAAGAAGTGAAGTCTAGTGATGATTCTCTCCCGCCTTTCTGGCTTCTGGAAAAGTCTAGCTTTATTCCTGCATGACAACCTACAGTTCCAACGTTCCTTCCTTTCACCCTGCTGTCCATCAACCTCCATCCACTTTACTTTTAAGAGTAGTATGGAAAGACAAAAAGTATATCCCGTTAAAAGTAGAAATGGCTGAAGGACTTGGTGACCTCCAGAGTCATGTTTTTCCCCCCAATGTGATCCAGCATTTACATCTTTTTTCCCCTTATTGCCCTGCTTCAGACCCACAAGGGAAGTGTAGGAGCCAATTACTCTTCCTGAATAAAGGAATTATTGTTGTTTTTCTGCATTTCTGCAATTGTAACCTGTTAAGATTGTTTTAAAGAGAAGAGGATTTGAAAGCTAGTATGGAAATCATTTTAAGGGTGAAGTGCCAAGATGAAAGAGATGGATAATTTCCAAACTCCAATTGGTTTGGGAAATGTGCCACGATCATGTTAAAGTTTTGCAGGTAAATAGTTCAGCTTCTTCCTAAGGCAATTTGATGAAAACGAGCACAGCTCATCCGTCTCTAGGAAATATATGTGAAACTACAAATGTTGGAAATTAATTTCTGGGCGTATAATTTACAATTACATTTTCTTTTCATAACTTGGGTGTTGATGAGATACCAGACAATTGTGTGCAGACCTTCAAGCTGGCTTCTAGATGAAAGCCTGCATAGAATAGGATTCAGACGCTTGGAGTAGCATCAGCTAAAATGTGCCCAAATTGACTGCAATTAAGGAAGACATTCAGGCTGGGAAAAGTAGTTAAGAATTTTGTTGATTCTAAAAAGTGGGAAAAGGAGAGAAAGTTTTAAACTTGGTTCTGAATTATATACATATAAGGGTTCACTTCTATACACTACATGAGTCTGATATTCTGTGTATATAAGACTTCTTTTGTATCTAAAATAAAACAATTCATACTTGCAGGGTCAAGTTTCTAGACAGAAAAGACTTACTGCCAAATTCGGTATGAAGTCTAATCTTGTCATTAACAAGACATTTTTCATATGGCCTAGGTAAGATTTAGGCTTATAACCAGGGGTGGGTTTCTGCAGGTTCGCACCTACTCGCGAGAGCCGGTTGGTGAAATTTAGAGAACCGGTGAGAGGGGGTTCCACCGGCGTATCTGGAAGTAAATCTGGCCCGCCACTGCCAGTGACCCAACAGGAAGGAAAGGAAAGGAAAAGAAAGGAAGGAAGAAAGGAAAGAAAGAAAGAAAGAAAGAAAGAGAAAGAAAGAAAGAAAGAATTTATCATCACAATTGAGTCCAAAATTTTGGTTGCTAAGCAAGAGCGTTGTTAAATGAGTTTCACCACATTTTAAAAGGTGGCCACTCCCACCCTGTCACATGACTACCAAGCCACGCCCACAAAATAGGCCACACCTACAGAGTAGGTTCTAAAAAATGTGAAACCCACCACTGCTTATAACCTAGTGTACTTCTTCTCTATCTTATTTTTAAAAATATTACATTGAAAACCTTCATTGATAAAGTCATGATGAGTGGCAGAGATCAATATTTACTATGACCATAGCCTAGGTCAATATTTGGTGATGAATATAACACATGGAGGATTGTGTTTTGGATTATAAAAGAAGTAAAATGTAAACAGTATAAGAAAGAAAGAAAGAAAGAAAGAAAGAAAGAAAGAGAAAGAAAGAAAGAAAGAAAGAAAGAAAGAAAGAAAGAAAGAAAGAAAGAAAGAAGGAAAGAAGGAAAGAAGGAAAGAAGGAAAGATGGAAAGACGGAGGAAGAAGAAAGGAAGGAAGGAAGATTTATGGTTGGGAAGCTAGGATAAAGAAGAAGGTGATGTAACAGAATTGAATAGTGGGATTTAATCTTTAAAAAAGAAAAATGAAAATATTAAAGGGAGTGGAAATATAAGATTAATTTTGAATGAAAGGACTAAAATGTATGCCAGACTCTGAATGACTGCATGCAAGGAAGAGTTCCCATGTTGGTAATAATAGTATGTTCCAGTTAACATTCCAATGAATGGTGATAATGGAAAAAAACAAAGATGGGTTTTGGGAAAAAATGTACAACTTTCTGAATGAATGTGAACTTGAAGTGAAAGATTCCCCCCCCCCCCCCCTTAGGAGACATAAATACAGTATATGATGGGAACATGACAGGAAAATAAAGAAAGAGTAATTGTGACATTTTAGAGAACTGAGAATGAATGAAGTTGTGATTGTTTGGTAAGTATCTGCTTAAAAAGTCTTTTTTGTGTGTAAGAATAAGTCTGTTTATGTATATGCATAAAAAAAGAAATGAATCAAAACATGATTAATTGTATTGTTTATGATGAAAGACAGAGAATTACTGAAGGATAGAATTCATGGAGGATTCTAAATATGAGACAGATTCTTTTTGCTAGTGTCAATATTTGGTGGATAGTCTGTTCAGAAGCTTTTGAGTGACATGTAAATGGCAGAAGGAAGGAGACGAGGGAGGAAAGAAAATAAATATAAAATAAAAAACCCTGAAAATGGAATAAATGCAAAGATGGAAAAATATATTAATAAATAAATTAATATTCCAAAAGAAAAAAAATGGGCAATAGACATAAAGAATGGATGTGGAAGCTGTTTGAAATAGAATGAAAATAATTATGTTTCAAAATAATGTAGAAGTGTGTGACATTATAGAAAGTATGAAGGAGGAGGATGAAGTGAAAGAGACTAGGAATGAGGAAAACTTTCCATATAAAAGAATGATTGTTACAAAAAGCAAGGATGTGAGAAAGCTACAATGTATATATAGAGAAAAATGTAACATACAAGGAATATAATCAAAGGCAGTATAGAACAATTAAAATTGAAAGAGGAAGAGTGGTTTTGATAGAAACTTTAAAAAAAATGTTTTTGAAGTAGGTGAACATGGCTAAACAAATAGTTGCTACAAAATAAAGGGATTTTTTTTAAAAAAAGTGATGAAATGATTTGGGATAAAACTAAAGCAAGGAAATATTAGAAGGAGCATGTTAGAAACCTTTACTGGAATACTGAAAACTGGAATTGAAATGATATAAATATTGATGTCCAAGAGAAAAGTGATAGAAAAAATTCTTTTTTAAAGATGTTATAAATACAAAAATGTAGGAAATTTGTAAGATTGAACATATAGACAATGCAACTGGAGAAAATTGAAACTATAGATATAGTATACACAAAATAGCAATGCTACGTGTTTAACATATGAATGTTATATTGGGAAGAATACTATCTAAAGGAAAAATAAGATGAATGGAACAAAAGGAGATTTATTGGTTAAGTTTGTTATGAGTGAAGGTATATAGTAAAATTATTTTAATTGAAAGGCTATGAGAGTGACAAGGAACAAAATGTCGGAACTTTATACTAGGGGCGGATGTGCAGCTCAGATGGTTGCTCTTCACCACTGAGAAATATATGAGTATGAAATTTATTGGTATTGATTGATTACAAGAAAGTGTATAATAAAGTGAAGCAGCATGAATTATTGAATATCTTGTATAAATATGAAAGCTGGTTGCTGAATTCAATAAAAAGAGTATGTAAGGAAGTAAAGCACATATGAGAATAAATGGAATACTTAGCTAATGGTTATATAAACTTTTCAGGGAGTAAAATAATTTGTTCTTTGGTGGTTCAATGCATTTAGGGATAAATCTGCAAGGATTGTGATAATGTTACAAGTGTAATAATGTGCTTTTGCCCACTGTTGTACAGATAGATATATCAGAAGTAATATAGAAGAAGTTGAATATGCTATTATTTAAGAAATATGTATGGTAAACCAACAAGAAATAGGATCAAGGATGAATGACTAATTAATATAACAAAGATTGAAGGCAAAAATGAAGGAACATCATGTAAAGAGCATGTTAGGGTAGTTTAGGGATATGGAGGAAATAAATAAAGATCAAATAGGGAAAGAAATATACAAAGGAAGAATGAAGGGGCAAAAAGGAAGGAAAAGATCAAGAAAATCATAATTCTAATTCTGATTCTAAAATCATCGTTGGATTGGATTGATAAGATCCTCAAAAAGAGAGAGGTGAAGAAACTGAAGACACAAAAAGCAATGAACAAATCACTATTATGAATATAATGGAAATGAGACTAGACAAATACAGAAGATATGAAATGTGAAATGGTTTAGTGAATGGTCGGTGTAAACTATATTTAAATATATTTTCTTTTTTCTTAGCTCATGTCTTTAATTTCCTTGACTTACTATTGCTGGACTTTCTTTCTTTCTTTCTTTCTTTCTTTCTTTCTTTCTTTCTTTCTTTCTTTCTTTCTTTCTTTCTTTCTTTCTGTGTTATTTATTTATTTATTTGTTTGTTTGTTTGTTTGTTTATTTATTTATTTATTTTCTATAGCCGCCCATCTCAACCAGGAACTCTGAGTGGGATATAGTTCTAAAAATATAAAAACAATTAAATATTTAAAATATTTAAAATAACACAACTCTCAAAATAAACATATTTTTGATAATTTTGCATATTGTGAACAGGAGCAGATTGGCTATTTGAAGAAAGTGTTCATTATCATTAATCAGTTATAATCCCATTTGGGACTATTGCTATTAAATCTATGTATTTTCCCCAACTTTGTATTTAATAATTAAAATGAAGCAATGTTCCCATATACTGATTGCTCACTTGGTCACAAGAAGCCTAGTAGTTTGGTTCTATGGTTATAGTAAATGATCTACATTTGGAAATGTTAGATGACCAAGTAATCTAACTTTTATACTTCCTATCCTAACTTCACAACAACTTGTAAACCTAAATAACTCTAAAACTAATCCTACATAATGAACAGCCTGTAAGATTCAATATCACCCAAGAAGACCCATGATTGAATGGAGAGTTAAATTCTGATCTAAGTCAGAATTTCATTGTGCCAACCTTAATAGCAACAGCACTTAGACTTATATACCACTTCAAATTGCTTTACAACTCTCTCTAAGTGGTGTACAGAGTCAGTACATTTTCCCCAACAATCTGGGTCCTCATTTTGTTGACCTCAGAAGCATGGAAGGCTGAGTCAACCTTGAACCTGATGAGATTTGAACTGCCAAATTGCAGGCAGCAAGCAGTCAGCAGGAGTAGCCTGCAGTACTACATTCTAACTACTGCGCCACCACGGCTCTTAATAATATCAGTATTGTTGCCAAGAGTTACAACTAAAGGAGACATGCCTAGTTTTAGTTAAATACATGCCTTCCCTGAGTAGACATTACTCCCCACCCCATTATGCACTATGTCTTGGACCACTGTTCTTCAATGATTCATATAATACCCCAGTGGTGGTTTTCAATTTTATTTAGAACCTACTCTGTAAGTGTGGCCTATTTTGTGGGCGTGGCTTGGCAGTCATGTGACAGGGTGGGAGTGGCCACCTTTTAAAATGTGGTGAAACTCATTTAACAACGCTCTTGCTTAGCAACCAAAATTTTGGACTCAATTGTGATGATAAATTCTTTCTTTCTTTTTCTTTCTTTCTTTCTTTCTTTCTTTCTTTCTTTCTTTCTTTCTTTCTTTCTTTCTTTCTTTCTTTCTTTCTTTCTTTCTTTCTTTCTTCTCCTTCCTTTCCTTTCCTTTCCTTTCCTTCCCGTTGGGTCACTGGCAGCGGCGGGCTAGATTTACTTCCAGGTACACCGGTGGAACCCCCTCTCACCGGTTCTCTAAATTTCACCAACCGGCTCTCGCGAGTAGGTGCGAGCCTGCAGAAACCCACCACTGTAATACCCTTTCAGTTATACAACTGGGGAAAATACCCAATATCAGTAACGGAAAGATAGTTTGTCAGAGTAGCATGATAATTTGTTCAGGACCTGCCTAGCAACAATAATTTTTACTAATTCACAAAAGGAATCTGTTAAATAGAAATTTTATCAGTTAATGGTGTTTATTTAAAGACATTACAGATCAGAGGAAAATATGGGAGTCTGAAATATAGAGGATTGGGAGTCTTATTTTATTTGTTTTAGATCAGTTTTACAAAATATTAAATGAAAAGCTAACCTTCAAATGCTCACGTTAAATTCACCAAGGTTACTTGATGGATAAAGAAGTGATCACATACATTACATGCAAGAGATTTGCTATTGTTCTTGGGAATGAAGAGGTAAGTTGGAATCTTAATTGCATTTCTAATGTGATATCTATTTCATTTCTTCTATACATATTCATCAAATCCAAATCAGTAGAATACCCATCCCCAGTAGATGGTTAAAAGCTAATTAGTTACAAATCAGAGCACAGCAGAAGGGATAAACAAGTTATATGTAAGGCTTCTTATTTTAAGCAATATCAGGGGAAAAAATGAGAAAAAGCCAAAAAACCAAAGCATCACCATGCTGTGTAGAAACACAGAACATGTTATCTTTGGTCACTCTAATGATGGGATAACATTTGTTCTTCTGACTTCCCTAAAGTGAAGGCAATGCTTTTGAGTTTTAAAGAAGCAGGATAGGAAAGGCATTAGTGAACATTAACGTCAGAGAAAATTCCTGAAGTACCATGGGTAGCCACGAAAGCAAACCAATGCATCATGAAACCAATCAATCCAGTGCTCACGTTTGAGGAGCAAATAGGCAAAACAGCAGAATAACACAGTTGGAAGGGACCTTAGAGGTCATCTAGTCTAACCCCCGAATGAGCAGGAGATCCATACCATTCTATGATACATTCTCACCACAAAAGAGCATTATCAATTCATGAGAGCTGCAAAAACATCCAGAAACATCAGCCTATTTCCACAACACATTTAACCCAGCTATCTACAGACTGCTCACAATTATTCCTGCTGTGTATTAAATATATGAATGAATACATACTCATCAACTAGGAAACACAAAGTCCTCAACCACTTGTGACTAGAGTTAATTCAAAGTTGCTCATAAATGTAACAGAATAACAGAATCGGAAGGAAACTTGGAGGGTTTCTGGCCCAACCTCCTGCACTAGCAGGAGACTCTATACCAGTGATGGCTAACCTTTTCCAGACTGAGTGTCCAAGGTGTGTGTGTGTGTGCGGGCCCAAATCCCCCAAATACAAGGTGTGCGGGCCCCCGTGCATGTGTCCCACCCCCTGTGCATGCATGCATGCATTCCCCCTGTGCATGTGTGCGCATCTCCCATGCCCCTCCCCTGTACATACATATGAAGAACGGTTGCAGGAACTGGGTATGTCTAGTTTAATGAAAAGAAGCATTAGGGGAGACATGATAGCAGTGTTCCAATATCTCAGAGGGTGCCACAAAGAAGAGGGAGCCAAACTATTCTCCAAGGCACCTGAGGGCAGAACAAGAAGCAATGGGTGGAAACTAATGAAGGAGAGAAGCAACTTAGAACTAAGGAGAAATTTCCTGACAGTTAGAACAATTAACCTCTGGAACAGCTTGCCTCCAGAAGTTGTGAATGCCCCAACACTGCAAGTCTTTAAGAAGATGTTGGACAGCCATTTGTCTGAAATGGTATAGGGTTTCCTGCCTAGGCAGCAGTGGTGGGTTTCAAAGTTTTTAGAACCTACTCTGTAGGTGTGGCCTATTTTGTGGGCGTGGCTTGGCAGTCATGTGACAGGGTGGGAGTGGCCACCTTTTAAAATGTGGTGAAACTCATTTAACAATGCTCTTGCTTAGCAACCAAAATTTTGGACTCAATTGAGATGATAAATTCTTTCTTTCTTTCTTTCTTTCTTTCTTTCTTTCTTTCTTTCTTTCTTTCTTTCTTTCTTTCTTTCTTTCTTTATTTCCCTTCCTTCCTTCCTTTCCTTTCCTTCCCATTGGGTCACTGGCAGCGGCAGGCCAGATTTACTTCCAGGTGCGCCGGTGGAACCCCCTCTCACCGGTTCTCTAAATTTCACCAACCGGCTCTCGTGAGTAGGTGCGAGCCTGCAGAAACCCACCACTGCTAGGCAGGGGTTGGACTAGAAGACCTCTAAGTCTGCTATTGTATTGTATTGTATTGTATTGTATTGTATTGTATTGTATTGTATTGTATTGTATTGTATTGTATTGTATTGTATTGTATTGTATTGTATTGTATTGTATTGTATTGTATTGTATTGTATTGTATTGTATTGTATTGTATGCACATGCCCTGGGCATGCATGTCACTCTGCACATGCCCCACCTCCCATGCATGCACAGCAGAGTACCAACAACCAGCTGGCATGCACGCATGCATGGTGGAGCTGAACTAGGGCAATAGCGCGAGTGCCCACAGGTGAAAGATTTATACGATCTGAAGAGAAACCAGAGAGGACACTGCATGGCACCTGTGAGATGTGTGCCATAGGTTTGCTATCATGGCTCCATACCATTCTGGACAAATGGCTGTCCAACCTCTTCTTTAAAACCTCTGCTGATGGAGCACCCACAGCTTCTGAAGGCAAGCCCACTGGTTAATTGTTCTCACTATTAGGAAATTTCTTCTAAGTTCTAGGTTGGTTCTCTCCTTGATTAGTTTCGATCCATTGCTTGCCTTCTGGTGCTTTGGGAAATAGATGGACCACTTCTTCTTTGTGGCAGCCCCTCAAATATTGGAACCCTGTTATTATGTCACCTGTCCATCACGGAATCCATTGTCTCTTCCCAACATAAATCTAAATCAGTTTTAGTTAAATTAATTGACTGGGTCTTTGATTGCTTTTTGGTATTCCCACAAAGCATTAAGCCTTGTAACATTTTCCTATTGTTAACGCTACTGAAGGAATACTCAAAGGTCCAACATTTGTTTTGACTGTTGTATTAGATTTAATGGAAACTCTGATAGAAATTGGAGGCATCTCTAATAATAATAATAATAAATCTTGAATTTATTGACCGCTCCATCTCCCTGGGGGGACTCGGAGCGGTGCACAGGGCAAATAAAACCATAAAAAACAACATACATACAATAAAAACGAATTAAATACATCCCTGCGCTAAAATCCCAGTTAAAACTACTAAAATTCCTAACTAAAATTAACAGTCCTATAGACGGGAGACTACCCTAGGCCGGCAAAGCAGAACAGATGTGTTTTTAGTTTAAGACGGAAGGAGCGGAGGTCCGTGGTTGTTCTAATGTCGGGGGGAAGGTCGTTCCAGAGGGCTGGGCCCGCCACAGAGAGAGCCCTTCCCCTGGGCGTCGCCCGCTGACAAAGTCTAGTAGACGGCACCCGGAGAAGCCCCTCTCTGTGGGAGCGAATCGGCCGTGAGGATGTATGAGGCAGGATCCGGTCCTGCAAATAGCTAGGTCCCGAGCCATGGAGCGCTTTAAAGATGGTAATTAAAACCTTGAAGCGCACTCGGAAGACGACAGGCAGCCAGTGCAGCTCGCGCAAGAGCGGTGTTACATGGGTAAACCTCGAGGTTCCCATAATTGCTCGCGCGGCTGCATTCTGGACTAGCTGAAGTCTCCGAGTGCTCCTCAAGGGGAGCGCCATGTAGAGAGAGTTACAATAGTCCAGTCGGGACGTCACGAGAGCATGAGTGACTGTGCGCAGGGCGTCCCGATCCAATAGGGGGCGCAACTGGCGAACCAGGCGAACCTGGTAAAACGCCCTCCTGGCCACGGCTGTCACTTGATCTTCCATGGACAGCCGGACATCCAGGAGGACACCCAAGTTGCGCGCCCCATCCACTGGGGCAAGATGTTCGCCCCCAATGGCCAGCGATGGAGTCAGCTGGTTGAATCGGGCAGCCGGAAACCACAGCCACTCGGTCTTGGTCGGGTTGAGCCTGAGTCCGTTTCTTCCCATCTCTGCTTAGTAGCCTTTCTGCCCCGCTTTAATTTTAGTTAAATAGTTAAAGCTAACTATTCTGTCTTTTTTGAATACGATAATACTGCATCTGTCCCTCCTCCTTCCTTTGCTGTGCCAAGTCTCTAGAGAAGAAACTCTATTGCTCATTTTTCAAATCTCATACTGCATCGAAAACCATGTCTCTGGCGTCTGGAGACTTCAGTGTCCCTGACTAGATTTACACATTCTGCCCAAACCAGCTAAACTTCCCTTCTTATTTTGGTGGGATGGAATAATGTTTTAATTATTTCTACCCATAAAACTCCAATGATGAATACATCTTCATGTTCTACCTTCGGGCCTATCAGTTTTCAATTTTTCCTTCTTCTGAACTGTAAGCCTAAATAAGCAAGCTGACAAATTAAGACATGGGTCCCCAACCCCCGGTCCTTGGACCGGTGCCGGTCCGTGGCTTGATAGTAACTGGGCCGGAGTGAGCCTCAGGTTCCATGTGACTGCCAAACGCGTGCGCAGCCCACGTGACTCGACTCACCCGCTAGAGGCTCCCACCGGTCATTTTTTACATGAAACCGATCCCTAGTGCCAAAAAGGTTGGGGCCCCCCGAATTAAGGCATCCATTCTCCTTAGACAAATGAAAGACAGTCAAGGTCCTTATTTAAAGATGAGGAAGGGAAACCCCCTTTTTCTCTTCTCATTTCCAGGAATTTCCTTTGCTCACTTTCTGTCCAGCGATTGAGAACGATGTCACAGATTATTTAGACTCTTCTGTTTTAAAGTTATCATCTTGCTGCTATTCTAGATCTATTTCCTTCATGCTGGGTTCTGCATCCCTCGTTCCTCAGCTCCCACTGCCTCTCTTGCTTTTGCAGCATTCAGCATTTTTCACAAACTGTGTATGTGTTGCTGTTTTCTATATAAGCTGGCAAACAAACATATGGAGCAACCAACCCAACCCCCCCCCCCAAAAAAAAACAACAACAACAACCCTATGCTCTTGCTGATTTCTTTGCCTGCTGGGCAACATAATGAATAAACTGCTTGCCTGTAATATTTTAGTTTTATTTTTTATTATTATTAAGTAGGCAAAATAGTTACCAAGGAAGGATTAAAACCTATCCTGTCCTTCTATCCTGTTCTTTCTGGAGAAAGGTGCTTCGAAAATGTTCTGAATTATGAAAACACTAACCATTTCCTCCTTGCTGTTTTTCAACAGCTGTCTTCCCACCAGGACTGGGAATTGCACTCCAGAAATTAATCAAATGTGCTGGATAAATTTAGAAAAATGTTCCCTTTCAAGTGTTTGTGTGACTCTTGCTTGGATTTTTCCGATGTTTAGGGAAGTAGTTTTTTTCCTTTCACCAAACACAGGAAAGTCTATATAATCTTAATATTTATTTTCAAGGGAAACACACACACACACACACACAGAGAGAGAGAGAGAGAGAGAGAGAGAGAGAGAGAGAGAGAGAGAGAGAGAGAGAGAGAGAGAGAGAGAGAGAGAGAGAGATTCCAGTCAGTTATTACAAAGATATTTGCTTAAAATAGCATTTTAATGTTATTTTTTTCCTGTTCTCTTCCCCCTTTCTCTTTTTTATTGGAGACAAATGAGAAGGGGGAAAACAAGATCTGAAATTAGTCTGTTGAGACCTGATGGAGGTTTGTCATCAAAATGATCTGAAGCCTGATAGCTCTTATTCAGACTAACACATTTTATGAAAAAGGTATAATTTTTAAATAAAATTACAGCTCCCCGTCAGCTGCAGGAAATGATTAAACTGATATAAGATGTAAATAGGGACAAGGTGTGGGGAGGTAACAATCAGTGTTGTTCTGTTGCTTTGTTTTTGTGGTCTTTTAATTGGTCTTCCCTGAGAATTGATCTGGTTATATTGATTTATCTATTTATCTAATTGGGTGGGTAGTTCAGTTTCCTGAATGCCTGGTTTAACTCCACCAGTTGAGCATGTTTTGTCAAGTGGGTCTGAACAAATTTGGTTATAAGGTAGAGCCTGGCTATTGATAATAGATTTGCTGGTGAGGTCTGACAGAAGTTGGAAGCACATAGCTATGGATGGTGATTTGTAAGTTTTCGGTGTCAGATTTTCACAAGCAAAAAAAATGTCAGCAGAATTATACTATCATAACCAAAATCCAAAAACTGACATGAACCTGGTTGCCCACCATGCTCCTACAGTTACACAAAACAACACTATCACAGGCCTCAACAACTTCATATTCAAGATTAGAGATACTTTCATATACACTTCATCTAAGTCTAAGATAACAAATGCCATCACTTGCCAGGAATACCCTTCTGGATCCTATGTAGGATAAACAGTTCAGTTCCTGTGCTAACCAATTAGAGGCAAGTGACACTAGGTCTCAAAACTAGGACAAAGTAATATCGGGATTTTAACCTCATGGGACACTCCTTTAAAAATCTCAAAGTAACTGTTTTGGAACAAAGAAAATTTACTAGCATGATTGAATTAGAGACTGCTGAATTTATATACATTAAAAGAAGCTGCCACAAAAAAAGGAGGACAACCTATTCTCCAATGTATCTGAAGGCAAGGCAAGAAGTAACAGATGGAAATTTATCAAAGATGGATCCAACCTAGAACTAGGGAGAAAAATTAATCAGTGGAATGGCTTGCCTTGAAAATTTGTGGGTGCTCCGACACTGGAAATTTTAAGAAGAGATTGGACAGCTATTTATTTGGAATAGACTCTGAGATTTTTAAAGATACAGATTTCCATGATTTCAATAGGACTGAATGCTCAAAAATCATCCAACTGTATAGAGTTTAGCCCACAGTAATATCTGAATGTTTGCTGATCTGTGAATAACTTTCTCACTAAAACCAAAAGCTTAGCTGTAGCTAAATTGTAATAAAATCATATACTAAAAAAGGGGACAAAACTCTCGGAAGGTATATTTAAAGAAAAAAAGCACATACGGTCTTCATTAGTTTACTTTATGGAAAGTTCTAAATAAGAAGTGGGTTTGTTTTGGTTTTGGTGCCTTGAAATCAGAATTGACTTCTGGCAACTGCCAGTATGAGTCCCTGTTGTTTTCTTGGCAATGTTTCTGGAAGTGGTTTGCCGTTGCCTTTTTACTATGTCTGATAGAGAATGACTGGCCACCCAGTTGGCCTAGTGCCTAAAGTGGGATTAGAACTAACAATCTTCTAGCCTTGTGTTTTAACCACTATAAAAACTAATTGTCTATAAAGATTTTGAATATAAAAATAAGTGGGAAGGAAGAAGATTTGCTGAAGCAACGGCCCATTAGCAAGGTAGGTTGTAAAACTAAATAATCATAATCAAGTAGCTAATTATTACTACCATATTAGCTTGTCCATCAGACAAAAGTTTCCAACAAATGTCTCTGCATGCAGCTGGAAATCAAATTCTCTATAAGTACACAACTGGGACATGGATTTTTCTATTAAAATTAAGGGAGCTGAGTTGAAACTTTGAGAGCTTGTTTGCCAAATTCAGCACTCTGAAAAATTAATCCATAAGGATAGGAAAGCCGAAAATTAAGGATCTACAAGTTGGCTTGGTTCTGCCTTATATTTTGTTTTGACACTATGAAACTATTTGAAACCATACATCCATAATAGCCTACAAAATTCATTGCATGTTATACCCCAAATAAATATTTTATCTTGAATCACATTTATACTATTAAAGAGCTCTGTCCATATCAATTTCATCTACCTAGCATCTGTGGAAATTGGATTCAGACCCCATTAACTGATCAATGGAAAAGCATACTTTCCTAGGTACATTCCTCAAGAGCTAATACCATAATGAACACTGAATAGCATTTCAGTAATTAGAATTACTGGGAAATACCAGGAAATTAGAGATTTGTATTCCTTATGCTGCCGCACAAATGCTGATATTTAGTTGATATTTAATCCACAACATTTCTGATACTGAGAAAAATGAAAAGGAACATTTAAAGGTATAGGATGTATTGACAATGAAGACCTAGCATATTCCTGTAGAGAATGATCAGTTCACATATGTGGTGCCAGCTTTGGCATATTTCTTCAGACATTGATTTATGAAATCAATCACTGAGAAACACAGTCAAGCATCATTGACTGAAATATCTGCAGCTCTATTGCTTGAGTCCAACTCTATCACAGTGATTTTAAAACTGAAGGGATACTTCCCACAGACACTTGGCGTCTGGCACATAGACTCTGATTTCTAAACAAATCTGGAAGAAGACTTTTCCACATCTCTCTTTCAAATGGAGAATTTAGACTGCACTGTCAGCCTGCGGAGGTTAATCCAGAATATTACATCTATTACACTTATAATTTGATTTAACAACCTAATTAACAGACTAGTCAAAGTGGGATATTTTTGTATTAAAAAAACTGATGATTGAGGCATGGTATTTATGCAACTATCGTGAATTGCTTGATATAATTCTGTAAGAATGGAGAGAAAGCAATTCAAAGGTGCTTTGGATAAAAATGCTTGCATACTTCTGCCAGAAAGTTGGTTAATAATTAGGGGCTTTTATCACCTTGAAAAGGCCTCGGACTTAAAGCTGTAATTTAACAGTTGTCACTCTCCTATTATTTGCCAAGGAAGGCCTTGACAGACCATGAAGCTGAAAGTGCATCTTTGGGCAAAAGCAGATATACTTGAGGAGGAGTTGGGGGAAGGGATTGAACAGAATGGTTGGATTTAACACAAGCATGTCTAATTCTATGTAAAGTGTAACATGATGTGGTTTTAATTGAGCAAAAGCCTTGTACATTTAATTTCAGTCTAATTCCACTAAATCTACTTGAGGGAGAATGGATAACAGAGGTAAGCTTTGGTAGACATCCTTCATTCCCTTAAGGGAAAAAGAAGAAAAAAAAAGGATGCCTACTGTCAGCCCCGGAAGCTGTCTAGAAAGAAATAATAGTCTATGGTATTGAAGCCAGCAGGCCCAGGAGGATATATAAAGCTCTCTACAACTGCAGACCCATCACTTTTTCAACAAGCAGTTGGAAATTGGTCAATAGTTGTCCAGAATTTCTGGGTTAAGTGATTTCTTGTGGAAAGTCAAACCACCTCCTCCTTCATTCCTGACAGTATCGCCTCTTTTCTCAAGACCTGTATTGAACGCGATAAATAATTTTGCTGCTCTAAAACAAAAAAGTGAGGCAAGCGGTCCCAAATTCCTGTGAGAGAAGACAAAGACAAAAATCCTTGTATCAGAAATGTACCTTCATAAGTAAGATAGCTAAGGTGCCAGTTGTCAGGTAAAAAAATGAAATTAAACAAAAGAATATGTATCAACTGCTGTATGGCTGACCTATCCTGCTAAATAAACAATATCATGGCAAGCATAATCAAGTTGTAAAAATCATTCACTGTCAACTGAGTACGCATACCAACTAATCTGGTCAAAACCGCCCCTTAAGAATAATAATTATGTCATGCTTCTGAATAAACCTATTATTATAGAAGATCAGCATGGCTTACAATGATTACACATAATTCTAGTGAACAACAAAAACTTTACAAGTGGTAATAATAAATGCTCCAATATTTCAAGTGAACAGCATGGAAAAAAAGCTGAGATTAATAGTAAACAGATATTAAATGCACCGGTTTACAAAAGTAAGGTTATCTGAAGAGTTAAAATAATTCAGTGTCCTTCTCTCTAGCCAAGCTTCAAGAACAGTTCAAAATATCCTAAAGCAATATGTGTCATTGTTCCCATTACAAAGTTATGTAATTAGCTGTTGTTCTCCAAACCTGCCATATAACTAGAAACAGTCTCTAAGAAAAATGATGAACATGTCCCATTGAATGAATCTGCTTTTACTTGGGTCATCCATTGAGAAAATACATAATGATCAATTTTTGCAAGTCTACTTACTTTATCTTGATAATCCTTAGAACAACATGACGGAACACACCAGAGCTGACATACTTAATATAATCATATCGTAGAAAATATCTTTTCAGAAGTGAAAAGCTTCTGATCACTATTTTAGAACAAATGTCTGCAGTTGGAGAATCTTGGAGAATGAAATCTGAAGTCTGGAGAACATGGAAAATAGCTTTGATGTCAATACTAGAAAATCTAAAACAAATGACTAAACAGCTACTATGGTATTGATTGATGGAATTAGATTCCTACATTAACAGCCATAATGTTCTATGAAGGGCCTGTTGTTGTTTCCTATCTGATTGAGAACTGATTGCCATAAATTCACATTCTCAAGCATTGCATGAAACCCCAACAGGAATGCACAATTAGAAAAAGAGAGGCTAGAGATGTTCTTAAAATGTAACACTATAGTAGTGTAACCATGAAGGGACAGCCTAGGTGTTGATCAGGATCAGAGGTGGTATTCAGCAGGTTCTGACCAGTTCTGGAGAACTGGTAGCGGGTATTTTGAGTAGTTCAGAGAATCGGTAAATACCACCTCTGACTGGCCCCACCCCCATCTATTCTCTGCCTCCCGAGTATCAACTGATCCAGAGGGAATAGGGATTTTGCAGTAACCTTGCCCTGGAGTGTGGAGGGAATAGATATTTTACAGTATTTTCCCCCTAGAGTGGGGTGGGAATGGAGATTTTACAGAATCCTTCCCCTGCCATGCCCACCAAGAGCATAGAACTGGTAGTAAAAAAATTTCAATCCCACCACTGATCAGGATGTTGGGAACAATATAGCTCTGTGTGATCACAACCCTTTTAAAACTTCCATTGATATGAGAGGGACATCAGGGTTCTATCAGATATTATGAGGAATGCAGGAGAAAGATACCCTTCAGAGGGACACAAAGCAGCAGTTGTATCTTTTGCAGTCTATTCTATTTCTACCCCCACCCGCTTTGAAGTGTACGTTACTTGACTACTGGACACATAATACCCTAAAAATCCTTTTCATAAAGCAATGGCTTTAATAGAATACACTAGCAGAAAGAAACTATAATGATTTTGTTTTCAGTTGCATGCAAATGACCACTGGCAATTCTAATTATCTACTATGTTAAGCAGCTAACATCTTTTCACATGTAGGTGACCAATTGGAGCCAATTAACTATATAACAAAAGATCCTCATTATTCTATACCTTCCAGCACAGGGAATTTATGAAGAATAAAGTACACACAGACGCAACATGGATAAATACTAATTTATTTAGAGTAAATAGAAAAACATTTAGCCCAGAAAGAGGAACCAGCATCTCTTTTTATGAAATGGGTCCGTTTGATCTATAGCATCCATTTATTATATGGTATATTGAGGATGGATGAAACAAATGTGCTAAGTAGAAAAATAACAGAAACAATGAAATATTTTGCCAATTAACGTAAAACAGTCCTAGAAAATACAATGGGGAAGGAATGATCAGTGAATAATTTGGTTATTTATCGCCCGGTTTAAAGTGAATGTGGCAAAGACCAAAATATCAGTTATTTTAATTATTCCCAAGAAAGCTGAACCGAGCTTGATTTCTCCCCTTCCATCCATTTCATTGGCATTTATGCTGGATAGTTTACCAATGGATTTGCCAATATTAGCAAATGGGTTCATTTCTCATAATGCTACATAGCTGGATTTCTCTCTCTGTGTGTGCTTATGTAGTAGAATAACCCCAGCTTTCAAAAACAAGTTGAGGGGATCACCTTTTCTTTTTCAAAAGAAAAAAAAAAGTCAATTACAAAGGATTATCAAATGGCAACTTGAAATAGGTAGTGCTTCTATTAGCTCAAAAGTGGAGCTGGCTCCCAGCATGCTGCTAAACACCAAGAAACCAAAATATTGTAAGGCTCAGAAGGTGTCTACAATTAGGGCATAGATATTCATAAATTGGAAGAAGGCAAGTTAGATTGCACCAGACAATAGCACAAGGAAGCCATTCAGAAAGCAAGCTGTGATGGGCACGAGCCATGTAGCCCCCCCCCCCCCAACCAAACATTGCTGCCAAAATGTGAGTTTATGGGATTATGGGGCCAGTATTCAGAAAGCAAAGAGAAAAACAAGTGCATCAGTGCTTCCATACATCATCAGATATTATACTTATCGTGTGGGATGGATGAAACTGTCAGAACTGATCTCCTTCAGCGACTCATTTTTCCACTCTTAAGTTTGTTCCATCCTGTTTTGACATTAGCTTACATATTTTTTAAAAGGAAACACATCCATCCTCATATGCGTTTTTGCATTCACTTCTTGCACTTTTTCTGCACATCAATTTCCTACAAGAAATCTATTTTTGTACATTTTTTTTGAACTGCAAACGAAGCCCAAAACTTTGAAAAGCATAAATATAGGCATATAACTGTGTTTTAGTTCACACATGGGTGTGAAAAGTATAAACTGAGAAAAGTTAGAATTTAAATGTGAAACAAACATTTACAACTCCTTATTAATGAAAATACTGCGAACACTAAAAAGCTCTTGGTTCAGGCCTAGAAGTTGGAACCATGGGTTCGATATCCTTTATATCACTCTGAAATTATATGATATAGTAGAAGAAGCAAAAGGGAGCATGTAGCATTATAGAGAACAATGAACTGGGAATGAGGATCAGCAGAGAACAGCATAATTATTTTTATTTATTATTGAATTTATACCCACTTTTCTATTCATCCCAACATTCAAAGGACTTTCTAACTATAAAAACAGGAATGAAGTATAAACGTGAAACAAAACCACATTAATACAATTACAATCCACTTTAAATTCAATCTTCAAAAAAATTGCTCATATATCCTGGCTTGAAACTGGGTAGCTTTGTTCCCATCACCAAGGCTATATCTTCTCGACTAAACCAATTTCATTGTAATTTTATTACAATATTATTACAATGACAATAAAGATTATTATTATTATTATTATTATTATTATTATTATTATTATTATTATTATTATTATTATTATTATTATTATTATTATTATTATTATTATTATTATTATTATTATTATTATTATTATTAAAGCAACCAAAGTTCTGTCTGTTCCCAATAGTAAATGAGAGCTAGATTGCTTTCTAGCTATGGTTTTCCTAGTTGCAATGTATGGCTGTGAAAGTTGGACCATAAGAAAGGCTGAGAGTCAAAGAATTGAGGCCTTTGAACTATGGTGCCAGAGAAGACTATGGTGCTGGAGAAGACTTGCAAGTCCCTTGGACTGCAAGGCAATCAAACCAGTCAATCCTAGAGGAGATTAACCCTGACTGCTCTTTAGAAGGTCAGCTCCTGAAGATGAAGCTCAAATACTTTGGCTACCTAATGAAAAGGAAAGATTCACTGGAGAAGAGCCTAATGCAGGGATTGAGGGCAAAAGAAGAAGGGGATGACAAAGAATGAAGTGGCTGGATGGAGTCCCCAAAGCAGTAGGTGTGAGCTGAAATGGATTTCAGAGGATGGTAGAGGACAGGAAGGCCTGAAGGAACATTGTCCATGGGGTCGCGATGGGTCAGACATGATTTTGCAACTAACAACAAAAACAACAAATTGTTAATTTACCCAAAGCTTATTGTCAAGATTTATATTTCTTGTTCATTACTGGATGTTTAGATAAAAGGCATTAAATAATGTGAATTAAACCTAACTTGAGTTTTACAGTAACTATTGTATGGTTTTTCAATAACTCACCTGGCAATGAGTTAGATGGCAAACAAATTCAATAAATATCTCGGCATATAAAATGCCATATAACTCTTATACATTATAAACATAATACATGGGCATATAAATGCTAAAGAAAAATCTTTCAGTACAATAAATTATAAATAAATCTGCATCCATAGTTGAGGTAGCATATTTTTTTCTAATACAATTTTTGTTGATTTTCAAAAATTTACTTAGAGCTTCTCAGTTGGTAATGCTTTTTCATCTGACATTTAGATATAGGATATAGACAAAAAAAAAAACCAGATTCAGATGTAGGATATAGACACAAATCTGTAAAGATATGGTTACATATAAAATCAGAATCACAAAAAGGAGCAAGAATATTTATTGCAGGATCCAATCTGGGTTGGACACCAGGACCAGAAGACTTCCAAGCCACCCACAACAGACACCATATAAATACTACACCTAGAATAGCTCAAAGCACACGTTCTGCTAGAGAGAAGTTCCCTGAGGATGGACTCAAGTATGAGCCCGAAAGCTTGGAAGACTAAACCTCTGGTCCCAGTAACCGACTGAGGCTGGATCCTGCAACATTATCCTGGGACATGTATATTCACCTTCATTCATGAAAAATATTTATATATATAAAATTCATTTAATTGTATGGAATCATATTTCTATTTCGTGTACCCTCTTTTAATTTGTGTATCTGTATTACAGATTGAGTATATCTGTTTACTAGCTCTAGTGCTTGCCATTTAGATTTGAAAGACATGGGATGAATCTGATGGAAACAACGAAATAAAAATAAAGCCACATTGTTCAATACATTTTGTATGTTGGAAAAGAATGAAGAAGAGGTCACGAGCATTATTGATATAAAAACTGGGCAAAAGAATTTAGATCTGAGTAAAACTGGCTAAAGTTAAAGAACAAGAGAAATGTTCATCCAAATCAAACTTTTTGACACTGCAAAATATTTAGATAACTTTTTGCTCTGGGGTTTTTTACTCATATCTCTGCAAGTGAATTCTGGCCGAGTTTATCTACCATTGAATATGAAACAAAGGTTAGAGAGACCAATGTTTGAGATTGAAAAGCATTTAAATATTCAAGGTTAGAATGCTGTACTTTAGAGAAAGGAAGAGGCATTCAATTAATTAAAGACTCAAGCTGGCAATAATAAAAACATTTACTAATGTAGTAAAAGTAGCTTAAGATCTGGATTTCTCCTTTTTTCAAATAAATGTTCATTTTATTTATAGCCACTGAGATTGATCAAAATCCCAAAAGAATGGAGGAGGAGTCTGATTTTTCTAGCCACTTGCTTCAAAATACAGGTAAGAAGTTAACATTATTGCATTTATGCAGGTTGTGGAATATCACATATGGTAGCTTTAATGGGATGGACTAGAGCTGATGGCATTTTCTGAAAGTAGTTACAACCAAGGTAAGAAAATAGAGCCAGGGATGTGTATACCCTGAATTCTTCTGGGAGAAGAAGTCGACATGGGCTCAGCTTTGCCTCTGCATCATCATCATCATCATCATCATCATCATCATCATCATCATCATCATCATCATCATCATCATCATCATCTCCAAATGGTTGAAATCTAAAGCAGACCCCTAATCTTGCAAGGCATGGGTAAGAATGGTCAAATACCCACAAAATGTTAGCAGTGAGGTTATTGAAGCATTTTTCAGTCTTTTGAAACTTTAGTCATTGAATTTTTTTTTATTTTGACATGGTTGGTGTTTGAAAAATGCTGTAGACATTTTCCTTACTACGGACTCAGATTTCTCCTCTTATTTCTTCCCTAGCCTTTATAGCTATTTTTGACCATGAACTCAAATCCTGGAGAAAAAAATTGGCTCAGCTATAAATGAGCTAAATTTTTATTGAAAGGAGGTCAGCCTGGAAACTATATAATGGCTCTGTTCTCTCCAGGATTTTCCCTCCTCTCTTTGTGCAACACACTTAACCCAGCCATTGTGGTTCTGTCAGCAAATGAACAAAGTGAGTAGTCAAATATTGCCTTTTCAGAAATTCTATCCAGCAAATTCCTGATCTCCCATGAGCCATGTGCAGAAACTGCCTTCTTTAATGTGGCAGAAATGCAATGGTAAAGGAAGAAATGGACCCCAGTCATAAACCCCATAACAATCTATCAAAAAGGGGAACCACTTGGGGAATGTTTGAATCAGAGGTGATATTCAGCAGGTTCTGACCAGTTCTGGAGAACCAGTAGCGGAAATTTTGAGTAGTTCTGAGAACCGGTAAATGCCACCCTCTGACTGGCCCCACCCCATCCAGTGTCCTGAATCCCAGCTGATTAGGAGGAAATGGAGATTTTGCAGTAACCTGCCCCTGGAGTGAGGAGGGAATGGATATTTTACAGTATCTTTCTGCTGCCATGCCCACCAAGCCATGCCCACCAAGCCACGTCCAAATAACCAGTAGTAATTTTTTGAATCCCACCACTGGTTTGAATATCATATAATTGTGAATCAGTGTTTTTCAAACTTGGTAATTTTGAGATGTGTGGATTTTAACTCCCAGAATTACCAAGCTTGCTAGGACTTAAGATGATCAAGTTTGAAAATCACTGCTGTAAATAATTTAGGGCACATTTCTGGTATCCAGAACATCCACCCAAGCCATAAGCAACACGAGACATTCATTGTTTATTTATTTGAGTTATATGCTCCCCTCCCCCTTCAATCCTATGTCTCACATTCCTGTGTAGCTCTTAAATAACAATAAGAACATTAAAGTGAAAAACTATAATGACAAGACCAAAGAGAAATACTCTGCTCATATCAACATACCATTTCACTGGACTCCAGTCTCATTCTCCCAACACTTGTGGGAAGAACCAGCTCTTCAATGTCTTCTTGAAGGCTGGAAAGTTCAAGGCTTGCCAGATCTCAGGAGAAGATGTTTCCATGGAGTAAGGGACAATACACAGCATACCAGAGGTGTTATTCAGCAGGTTAGCTGCTGGGTAAGATCATCCGTGAAGCCACTGGGTGAGATCATCCGTGGTTTTGGGGTAGAATACCATCTGTATGCTGACGACACCCAGCTGTACGTATCTACCCCAAACCACCCCAACGATTCCGTCAAAGTGATGTCCCAGTGTCTGGAAGCCGTGCGGATCTGGATGGGAAGGAACAGACTCAAACTCAACCCATCCAAGACCGAGTGGCTGTGGTTTCCAGTGCCCCGGTACAACCAGTTGACTCCATCACTGGCCATAGGGGGTGAACATCTAGCCCCTGTGGATCGGGCACGCAACTTGGGTGTCCTCCTGGATACCCGGCTGTCTTTGGAAGACCATGTGACAGCCGTGGCCAGGGGGGCATTTTACCAGGTTCGCCTGGTATGCCAGTTGCGTCCCCTATTGGACCAGGACGCCCTTTGCATAGTCACTCATGCGCTCGTGACATCCAGTCTGGACTACTGCAACGCTCTCTACATGGGGCTCCCCTTGAGGTGCACCCGAAGACTACAGCTAGTCCAGAATGCAGCCGCACGGGCAATATTGGGTACCTCCAGGTATTCCCACGTAACACCGCTCCTGCATGAGCTGCACTGGCTGCCTGTGGTCTTTCGGATGCGCTTCAAGGTGTTGGTTACCATCTTCAAAGCGCTCCATGGCACGGGACCTAGTTATCTGTGGGATCGTATCCTACCCCACACATCCCTTCGGCCGATTCGCTCCCACAGAGAGGGACTTCTCCGGGTGCCGTCCACTAATGCCAGTGGGTGATGCCCAGGGGAAGGGCCTTCTCTGTGGCGGGCCCTACCCTCTGGAACGACCTACCCCCCCGAACTTAGATCTACCACAGACCTCCACTCCTTCCGCCAGCAACTAAAGACCTATCTTTTCCAACAGGCCGGCCTGGCCTAACCTACCGTACCTAGCCTTAGTAGAGAAATTTTTACATTGGTTTTATGGGTTAGTTTTAATGGGGTAGATTTTAGCACAGGGTGTTAATTTAATATAGTTTTAAGTATTTATGTATTTAGTTTGTGATATATGTTTTTTACATTTCCTGTGCACCGCCCCGAGTCCCTACATTGACTACTGTAATGCTCTCTACATGGGGCTCCCCTTGAGGTGCACCCGAAAGCTGCAGCTAATCCAGAACGCAGCCGCGCGGGTGATTACCGGAGCGCCTAGACACTCCCACATAACACCTATCCTGCGCGAGCTGCACTGGCTCCCTGTGGTCTTTCGGGTGCGCTTCAAGGTTTTAACGACCATCTTTAAAGCGCTCCATGGCTCGGGGCCTAGTTATATGCGAGACCGCCTCCTGCCCCATACATCCCTCAGACCGATACACTCCCACAGAGAGGGCCTCCTCAGGGTGCCGTCGGCTGGACAATGCCGACTGGCGACACCCAGGGGAAGAGCCTTCTCTGTGGCGGGCCCTTCCCTTTGGAACGACCTACCCCCTGAACTCCGCACCATCTCTGACCTCCACCTCTTCCGCAAGTGTCTGAAGACACACCTATTCCATCTAGCCGGCCTAGCATAACCCCCATTACTGACTCTTAGATAGTTTTAAATTTGGGTTTTTTAAATTCGGTTTTTAGCGCAGAGTCTATAAGAATACGTTTTTTAAAATTCTATATGTTTTATATGTGTTTTAACATCCCTGTGTGCCGCCCTGGGTCCGTTTGGAGAAGAGCGGGGTATAAATTTAATAAATAATAATAATAAAAATAAATAATAAGTCGAAATAATAATAATAATAATAATAATAATAATAATAATAATAATAAGAAGAAGAAGAAGAAGAAGAAGAAGAAGAAGAAGAAGAAGAAGAAGAAGAAGAAGAAGAAGAAGAAGAAGAAGAAGAAGAAGAAGAAGAAGGTTCTGATCAGTTCTGGAGAACTGGCAGTGGAAATTTTGAGTAGTTCGGAGAACTGATAAATACCACCTCTGACTAGCCCCACCCCATCTATTCTCTGTCTCCCAAGTCCCAGCGGATCGGGAGGAAATGGGGATTTGCAGTAAACTTCCCCTGGAGTTGGGAGGGAATGGAGATTTTACAGTATCCTTCCCCTGCCATGCCCACTAAGCCACAGCCACCAAGCCATGCCCACAGAACCATTAGTAAAAATTTTGAATCCCACCATTGCAGCACATCTCCCAAATGCCTCTTTGGAAAGCATGTAAAAACTTAGAGCCAGGTGTCTCTGTTGAGGATCTTCCTTTACATTATGTAGAAATACTGCCTACAGGTTCAGTGGCTTGGACTGGGGAACAGCTATATGGGGCCTGATTGGTCTCTGCAGCCTATCAAAGATATATGTTTAGTAACTACCAGGACTTTGACAATAAGTTTTGCAATGGAAGGCTTGGATTTTGCAGGAAGTTGAGAGCCTCAAGTCTTTTGAAAGGACCAGGCTGGTTTACCGAATTTATAGGATACAGCTGATCACAGGAAAATACTCAAAGTCCAAACCAACTTGGATTCTTTTGAATTAAAACATTTGTCCTCTGACTGAAGGATGTCAGTATTTAGCACACTAACCTCCCCTAAGCCTAAATTAAGTGTGCATCTGAAATGCAGTTGTTTATTTTTCTGGCACTTAGTTGATAGCCTGCCAGGCAGGTGACAGATGCATATGGCTTTAGCAATGAAAATGGTAGATTATTATTATGTGAGAAAATTATGTTGAATTTATAGTTGATGCTGACATTTAAAAGGGATGAGCATTTTATAAGGCTTAAAGAGTAAACACTCCATTACCACTTGTTGCTCTTTAATTGTAGACTAATGAACCTTCACAAATGAAGGCAAATATACGTGTCCCAGGATAATGTTGCTGGACCAGAGGTTTAGGCTAAACATCTGGTCCCAATGACCAACCCAGATTGGATCCTGTAATGAACTTTCAGTCTACGAGCAACCAATTTTGACCAGATGGGGATTTTGAATGGACAGAATATAGGGACCACAAACAGATCTGCCACTGAGATGAGCACACTTCAGATGTAATGAAGATAAAGTACAGCTGAAAGAAAGAGAGTCAGTGGTAGAGGAGAACCCATTTAAAATAAGATGGAGTACAAAACTTAGCTGGGTAGGAAGGCAGAAGGTTAAAAACAATGTCTTGAGTTACTGCTTATTTTTCTCAAAAAGTAGACTCATCAGGTTTCAGTCTTTTTTAATTTTTATTTATTGGACTTCTAGACCACCCCCTCTCCCCGAAGGGACTCGGGGCGGTATACAGGTACAAATTAAAACCATACAATCAACATACATATAACTAAAATCGAATTAAATAAACCCCTGTACAAATTTATAAAAATTAAAAACTTAACCTTAAAACCAAATCACAAAATTTAAAAATACAAACTGAGGTGGGAAAGCTGGAGTTAGGCCAGGCCGGCTAGATGAAACAAGTGGGTTTTGAGTTTCTGGCGGAAGGAGTGGAGATCCGTGGTCGTTCTAATGTCAGGGGGAAGGTCATTCCAGAGGGTCAGGCCCGCCACAGAGAAGGCCCTTCCCCTGGGCGTCGCCCGCTGGCACAGCCTAGTGGACGGCACCCGGAGAAGTCCCTCTCTGTGTGAGCGAATTGGCCGAAGGGATGTGTGGGGCAGGATATGATCCCGCAAATAACTAGGTCCTGTGCCATGGAGCGCTTTGAAGGTGATAATCAACACCTTGAAACGCACCCGAAAAGCCACAGGCAGCCAGTGCAGCCTGCGCAGGAGAGGTGTTACGTGGGAATATCTAGAGACTCCTGAAACTGCCCGCGCGGCCGCATTCTGAACCAACTGCAGCCTTCGGGCGCATCTCAAGGGGAGCCCCATGTAGAGAGCGTTGCAGTAGTCTAGCTGGGACGTCACAAGCACGTGAGTGACTGTGCGAAGGGCATCCCGGTCCAATAGGGGATGCAATTGGTGCACCAGGTGAACCTGGTGGAACGCCCCCCTTGCCACGGCTGTCACATGGTCATCCATTGAGGAGGATGCCCAAGTTCCGTGCCCGATCCACAGGGGCCAGATGTTCGCCCCCAATGGCCAGCGATGGAATCAGCTGGTTGAACCGGGGTGCTGGTAGCCACAGCCACTCAGTCTTGGACGGGTTGAGCTTGAGTCTGTTAATTCCCATCCAGATCCGTACGGCTTCCAGACACCGGGACATCACTTCGACGGCATCGTTGGGGTGGTTTGGGGTAGAGATGTACAACTGGGTGTCATCTGCGTACAGATGGCAATCTACCCCAAACCCACGTATGATCTCGCCCAGTGGCTTCATATATGCATTGAACAGGAGAGGCGAGAGGACCGACCCCTATGGCACCCCACAAGTGAGCGGCCTCGAGGTCGACCTCTGCCCCCCTGCCAATACAAATTGCGCTCGACCAGAGAGGTAGGAGGAGAACCACAGCAAAACGGTGCCCCTCACCCCCAACCCCTCCAGTCAATGCAATAGGATACCATGGTCGATGGTATCAAAAGCCGCCGAGAGGTCTAATAGGACCAGGATGGAGGAACAACCCCCATCTCTGGCCCTCCAGAGATCATCCACCAATGCGACCAATGCCGTCTCGGTGCTGTGTCCGGGCCGGAAGCCGGACTGGTGCGGGTCCAGATAATCAATTTCCTCCAGATGACGGGGGAACTGTTGTGCCACCACACTCTCTACAACCTTCGCCAGAAAGTGAAGGTTGGAGACCAGACGGTAATTTAGGGAAGGCTTCTTGAGGAGGGGCCTCACCACCACCTCTTTCAATACGGCTGGCAAGAACCCCTCACTCAAAGAAGCGTTGACTAACTCCTGGAGCCAGCTTCGTGTGACCTCCCAGGATGCCAGTACAAGCCAGGAGGGACACGGGTCCAGTAAACATGTGGTGGCTCGCAGTCGCCTACGCAACCTGTCCATATCGTCGGAAGTAACAGAGTCAAACTCCTCCCAGAGTGGGACCTCAAGACCCACCTCCGACGTCCCCTCCAGACCACTAGTGGGGACCAACTCACTTCGAATCTGAGCGATTTTGTCCTGCAGATACTCCCCAAATTCCTCTGCTCCACCCTGCAAAGGGGCTTCCCGCGGCCTCTGTTGAAGGAGGGAGCGGGTTACCCCAAACAGGGCGGCAGGGTGGTTATCTGCGGACACAATAAGAGTGGCACAATACTGACGCTTGGCCACTCTTAACGCCACAAGTTAAGTCCGTAAATGGGCTCTCACCTGTGTTCGGTCAGATTCAGAGCGTGACGATCTCCACCTGCTCTCTAGGCGTCTCTTGTGGCCCTTCATCACCCTCAGCTACTCGGTAAACCAAGGAGCCTGGTTCGCTGCCGCAAGAGAGGCCTCAAAGGCGCAACCCGGTCCAAGGCCCCAGTGGCCACACTATGCCATGCAGCCACTAGGTCCTCCATCCGGGTGCGGGTCAGGGTTACAGGAAATTAGAATTAGAATTTTATTAGAATTTTATTTCTATAACCGCGTCCTCTCCCCGAGGGGACTCGGAGCGGTGCACAGGGAGAAATTAAAACCACATAAAATATATACATAAATAAATACAATAAAAACAAATTAAATCTAACTATCCCTGCACTAAAATTCCCATTTTAAAATTAACATTTCCTAACCCCTAAGGTAGAGACTAACCTAGGCCGGCCAAGCAGAAAAAGTGAGTTTTTAATTTCTGACGGAAGGAGCGGAGGTCCGTAGTTGTTCTAATGTCGGGGGGAAGGTCGTTCCAGAGGGCTGGGCCCGCCACAGAGAAGGCCCTTCCCCTGGGCGTCGCCCGCTGACAAAGTCTAGTGGACGGCACCCAGAGAAGTCCCTCTCTGTGGGAGCGAATCGGCCAGGAGGATGTATGGGGCAGAATCCGATCCCGCAGATAGCTAGGTCCCGAGCCATGGAGCGCTTTAAAGATGAGAACTAGCACCTTGAAGCGCACCCGAAAGACGACAGGTAGCCAGTGCAGCTCGCGCAAGAGCGGTGTTACATGGGTATACCTTGCGGTACCCATTATTGCTCACGCGGCTGCATTCTGGACCAGCTGAAGTCTTCGGGTGCACCTCAAGGGGAGCCCCATGTAGAGAGAGTTACAATAGTCCAGTCGGGATGTCACGAGAGCATGAGTGACTGTGCGAAGGGCATCCCGATCCAATAGAGGGCGCAACTGGTGAACCAGGCGGACCTGGTAAAACGCCCTCCTGGCCACGGCTGTCACTTGATCTTCCATGGACAGCCGGGCATCCAGGAGGACACCCAAGTTGCGCGCCCCATCCACTGGGGCAAGATGTTCGCCCCCAATGCCCATTGATGGAGTCAGCTGGTTGAACCGGGCAGCCGGAAACCACAGCCACTCGGTCTTGGTCAGGTTGAGCCTGAGTCCGTTTCTTCCCATCCAGATCCGTACGGCTTCCAGGCACTGGCACATCACCGCTACGGCATCGTTGGGGTGGTTTGGGGTAGATATATACAGCTGAGTATCATCAGCGTAGAGATGGTACTCTACCCCAAAACCACGGATGATCTCACCCAGCGGCTTCATATATGTGTTAAACAGGAGAGGCGAGAGGACTGACCCCTGAGGCACCCCACATGTGAGGGGTCTCGGGGTCGACCTCTGCTCCGTCTGAAACCTATCAGGTTCCATCAAGCGCCTGGGGTAGAACCATCTTGGACATTCCGGTTCTGCTTCCCCCCGGTGGGGAGTAGCGACTGGAAAGTCGAGCCGGAGAAGTGAGTGATCTGACCATGACAGGGGTGTGATGACTAAATCCCCTACTCCCAGATCACTCCTCCACTGGCCAGAGACAAAGATGAGATCCAGTGTGTGTCCTCTCTCGTGTGTGGGGCCCTGAATTACTTGGGTCAGGTCCATGGCCGTCATGGAGGCCATGAACTCCCGAGCTACCTCGGATGTCTCCCCTACCGATGGCAAGTTAAAGTCCCCCATGACCAACAGTCTGGGGGTCTCAACTGCCATCTCGGCGATCACCTCGAGGAGCTCGGGTAGGGCTGCTGATGCATAGCGAGGAGCCAGGTATACAATCAGCAAGTCCAACTGCCTCCCTGGGCCCCACTTCACGCACAGGGACTCACAATCGGTTATCTGTGGCACAGTGGTCTCTCTCGGCTCAAGACCTTCCCTCACGATGACCGCTACCCCACCACCCCTGCCTAGGGCCCTTGACTGATGAAATGCGCGGTAACCTGGCGGACACATTTCCACGAGAGGAAGACCTCCCTCGTGGCCCAGCCAGGTCTCCATGATTCCTGCCAGATCCGGCTCCCCCTCCGACACCAAGTCGTTAATATTAAATCACTTGACTCTGCCTAGGAGAAAAAATTCAAACCTAAAACCAATGAGGTGGGTTAAAATATATGTTGCTGCAGGAAAGGTATTATTATATAGATAGCCCTTGAATTACAACTGGTCATTTAGCAACCATTCAAAGTTATGCCAAATATTACCTTCCAAAAGTTTCTTATGATCTGATTTAAAAGTTATGATGGCTGCCACCCCACTATGGTATTGTGACCAAATTTTTCTATATATATATATATATATGAGCCGAAAGGCAGAGAGGGAAACAGTATGTCTCCTCCCTTAATGGGGCCCTAATAGGAAGTTGTGAAAACAATTATCTATCTATCTATCTATCTATCTATCTATCTATCTATCTATCTATCTATCTATCTATCTATCTATCTATCTATCATCTATCTATCTATCTATCTATCTATCTATCTATCTATCTATCTATCTATCTATCTATCTATCTATCATCTATCTAATTGTTTTCACAACTTCCTGTTAGGGCCCCATTAAGGGAGGAGACATACTGTTTCCCTCTCTGCCTTTCGGCTCATCACCAGAGACCATCTAGACAGAGAACCATGAATTACGTTGTGTAACTTTTTTTAGATATGTGTGTTAGTTTTATGAGCTGATCAATAAATTTAAATTTGAGAGACCAAGATAGATCTATTTCGAGCTTATTAGCTCTCACCAGTTGGCCACATTATGGATTATGGTCATACATCAAGGACTAACGTACTAGGAAACTATTTATCAGGGATCAACAGGTGTGGCCAGATCATGAGTAACTGTCAAATTTTGTAAGACCTGTTAGAGAAATTTCAGGGGAAATATCCCAAAGGAACCTACCAACAAGCTGAAAAGAATTAGTACTTTCTTATATATATATAAAAAGGAACGATGAACTTCAGGTACTTCAAAAAAGTAAAAAAGCACTGGTGTAGAAAAAGTGCAGTCACATTTCCAATACATATTTTCATTAATAAATATATATTATTTATCAATTATATACAATTCATGGAGCCAGCCCACCAGGGTTAAGGCACTAGACTAGAACTGGGAGACCATGAGTTCTAGTCACTCCTTAGGCACAAAACCAGCTGGATGACCTTAGACCGACTATTTTCTCTCGGCCCTAGGAAAGAGGCAATGGCAAATCATCTCTGAAAAACTTTGCCAAGAAAAGAAACTTTCGCTGAGAATCGGACACAAATAAAGAATATACTGCATATGTGAGTGTGTATAAAACATATTAATAAATTAATTATACCTAACTATATTACTCAGTGATGAAATCTAGTTTTTTTGTCACCAATTCTGTGGGCGTGGCTTTGTGGTAGCGGTCATGTGACTGGGTGGGTGTGGCCAACCTTTTTTCACTTTTAAAAGCATTTTTTTCCTGGTTCAGGTGAATAGACATGAAAAATTTGCTTTAAACGGTGAAAAAAAGAGGTTCTGACGATTGCACAGATCAGCTGTGAGCTGCATGATTGTCGGAAGCTTTCCCCCCCTTCTTTTTAAAGCAATTTTTTTCTGCCTATTCACCCAAACTGGCAGGAAAAAAAGTGCTTTAAAAAGTGAAAAAAAAATCTTCCAACAATTGTACAGCTCACAGCTGATCCGTGCGATCATCAGAAGCTCTTTCTTTGACTTTTTAAAGCATTTCCCCCCCCTGCCTATTCGCTTGGACCAGCAGGAAAAAAATGCTTTAAAAAATGGGGGGGGGGGAAGCTTTTACTACCGGTTCGCAGAACCATTTGGCCGAACCGGGCCAAACCAAGAGGATTTCACCCCTGATATTACTGCATTCCAACACAATCTCTTACAGAATATATATTTGTAACTTCTTCTTTACTTCCTCTTTTAAAGCTTCAGGTGTTGAAGGATATATTTGTAACTAGTACTTTAAATCTGGTAAAGTGACAGAAAGCAACAGCAAACAAAAGATGCAGCATTATGTTTACTTTGAGTTGTTTGGTAGGATAATGACAGCATTGGCAATGGAGCAACCTTCTGGGATTCTTCTTCCCTCACCAAGTGCTTTAAAATGAAGTATTAACAGTACTTAGAATTGTTTCCAAGTATCACAGCATCTACAATCAAAGACTCAGGAGCACTGGAGAAAACAACTCATCATGTTGTTTCTGACTGCTGGAGAGTTTTTAAGTGACTGAATACATGGTGATGTTTGTTATACCTGTTCAGTTCTTATTTATTATGGCTCCTTTGAACAACACATTTGAAACTCTCTTCACTTCTTCTCAGAATGCGCCATTTTGTATTTTATTTTCCTGTAGTTTTAAGTATGTTCTTGGGAGGATTGCAAGATTTATCAAATTTCAGTTTGGGGGTAAATGGTCCACAGAAATGAGAGTGAATTTTTTTTCCCAGCCCAAATGGGGATAAGGTAGAAGTTTGCTATGGGATTAAAGCAGGGATGTCCAAACTTGGGAACTTTAAGACTTGTGGACTTCAACTCCCAGAATTCCCCAGCCAGCTATGGGAGTTAAAGTCCACAAGTCTTAAAGTTCCCAAGTTTGGACATCCCTGGATTAAAGCATGATGGCCAGTCAGAGAACTGCAGGGATGAAGTATATGAAAGAAACATTTGAAGAAGGATGCTCTCCCCTCCCTCCCTCCCTCCCTCCCTCCCTCTCTGCATGTCTTTTGTTAATGCTAAAATGTTCAAACCTTAAAATAGTATAAATGGTAATTGACCATAGCAATGTTCTTGGGCTTCTGCTTGTTGAAAATGTCTCTTCATATCCTGATTCTATGAAAAGTTAATTTTTCTATTGGATATAATTACAAAAGGAATCAAAAGAAAAAGCCAAGGCAATCATTTCTGTTTTACCAACATCAGAGGACTACATAATACCATCTAAGAGTTACAGGGCTTTTTGTCTCTATATTGTCATCTAATGGTCATCTGGACATTTGCCACACAGATATAATGAGATCGGTACAACTAAATCATCTTTGAATGCAACAGTGGTCTTTTAAAAACATGTTAAGCTTTAATAGAGGGCCTTATCTGTGCATCATACTAATAAAAACAAAGGAACTACAGCTAAACCTAGAACTTTTTTCATATAAGCAAACAGATGTTTGGGGACAGTGCAACAGTGTCTCCCACCTGATTCTGCTCGCTAACAAAGAAATACTCTGGAAGAGCTAATAATTATTTTTATATACACAATCAGGGATTGCAACAAAATATTGTGATTTCCCCCATTATAGATAAGTTTTTATGCTTCTAAAGGGTACAGCTTTTCCTTAAACACAGCAATATCTTGCTTTTCGTTATGGTAGTGTTGTTTGTACCATATATAATTACAGCAATTCTAAACATGATGCCTATTTCACTTGTCATCATAATGGTCCATGGTTTGGGGGGATTTTTTTTGGAGGGGGGTGCAATGTTATTGTCTTGATTAATGCTTAGTCATTCTTTGAAATTTTTAGTATTAAATACTGCAACTCCAAATGACTTCAGGACTCATTTACATTTACTTATTTTAACTTTAATAAAAAGAAGGTAAATTGTTAGAGAGATTTTACTAGAAATAGAATAAACTGCTTGCTTTGGCTTCTTTCATCTAGGTGTGATACTATATATTATATAATATATAGTAATATATATTATGTCATATAATTCAACAAAAGAGAGGAAATGTTTTATATATATGAGGTCAAAGATCACAAAAAACAGATGAAAATAAGAATAAAAAAGATTTTAAATCACGTGTCCCTTAAGCCAGGGGTCCCCAACCCCCGGTCCGCGGCCCGGTGCCGGTCCGCGGCTTCATAGGAACCGGGCCGCAGGACCGGCGAGGAGGAGGGAGTAGCCCCCTGGGCAGAGGAAGGCTGAGCACGCCTCCACCAGCTCTTTCCGACGGCCACCGTGGTGCACTGCACTTTCCGGGGCTTCCTGGAGGGGCCGGTATGTCAGCTGGGGAGGTTATCCCACAGCAGGCGGCCGAAGGACCCAAGCTGCGGCTACCTTAAGGTGCTGCCAAAGCCATCCGGGCGCCGCCTCCCTTCCAGCCCCGTGCGGCGCCCGGACGGAGCTCGGGTCCTTCGCCCACCCGCTGCGGGATAACCTCCGCAGCCGACATGCTGACTCCTCTGCTGCTTCTCCGGGGGGGAGGGGGGGAGGGAGAGAATGACAGACATACAGAGAGGCAGACTTAGAGAGACAGAAAGAGGGGGGGGGAAACAGACACACACACACACAGAGTGACAGAGATGGGTGGAGGGAGGAGAGAGACAGATACAGAGGGAGAGAGACAAAAAAACAGAAAGAGAAAGAAAGAAAAATAGAAAAAGAAAGATGAATGGAGGGTGGGAGGGAGGGAATGAAGGAAAGAAGGTGAAGGGAGGAGGAAGGGAGGGGTGAAAGAAGGAAGGAAGGAAAGAAAGAAAAAGAAAGAGGGATGGTGGGTAGGAGGGAGGGAAGGAAAGAAGGGAGGAAGGGGGAGGGAGGCAATGGAAGGAAGGAAAGGAAAGGAAAGGAAAGGAAAGGAAGAAATCTATTTTCCTATTTCCTTCCACCTCAAGCTACCTGTTTGGTTAACCAGGTTAAAGATCTATTTTTCTCCCAGTGGTCATTTCAAAGGAATCACATCCTCTCAGTCATTTCCTGGATTCAAACCAGCATCCCAAAGAGTTATGGGCTGCCTTTATATATAACGAGTGCCCATAAATCCATTTTTACCATCTTCAGAAGACCAAAGACCAGCCAGAAATGGAAGAAAGAAAGAAAGAAAGAAAGAAAGAAAGAAAGAAAGAAAGAAAGAAAGAACTTAGGACCACAATTGAGCCCAAAATTTTGGTTGCTAAGCAAGACTGTTAAGTGAGTTTCACCACATTTTCCAAGTTGGCCATGCCCACCAGGTCACATGACAAAACAAAACAGGCCACACCTTTTGGTTCGCAAAAGAAATTTCAGTAGTGGTACTGTTGATATTTGGATCTATTGACTAATAAGTTTGCTCACCACTGCCCTAGAGGGCCAAGTGAGCCGACCCCCCCTCCCCCGCGGGCGCATGCGTCACCTGTTCCCCCTCCCCCCTCGTCCTCTAGGCCAGCCGGTCTGCAGAATTTTTTTTAAAATGAAACCGGTCCCTGGTGCAAAAAAGGTTGGGGACCCCTGCCTTAAGCCATATAGCTATCAATTTTTACAATTTAAGAAGCTAGTTTTGGAAGATTAGAGAAGGTAGAATTGCTGTTACAAACAGCTGAGAATGAACAGCTGAATAAGTGAGTTACAGAATTGAATATCAATCATATATTTATTCAAAACTGATATTACATATTTCACGTCCAGTTGAAAAACAGATAATAATAATAATAATAATAATAATAATAATAATAATAATAATAATAATAATAATAACTTGTACCTACTTGCACTAACCTCCACAGAAACATGCTCCAGCCACCTCTTTATTCTGTCACAACTCCTTGATATTGCTTTCATCCCCAACCCATTCCTAAGGCAGCTTAAAATTTTTAGTTTTTCTTTCCAGCATAAGGTTCTCCCAATGGTCTCCCAAAAACCCTTATTGATGTAATCAAGCCAGAATAAAACACTAAATCTGATTTCATTTCAGTTTCACTGAAATTAAATATGAGATTATTTATTCTCCGGCCATGTATCTGATCATTTTTGTCTGTATGATTATACATTTTCAATGTGATAGCATTTTTTGGAGGCCTCTAAACCTCCATGTGGCCATATCTGATTCATGTTATACCAATTGCAGGAGGCACAAATTGGCAGTGAGAGGGCAAAAATCAGCAGTTTCTCTGGATTTTTCTACTATTATCACTTTTTTAGTGATATCCTCTACCTCACCCCCCTTTTGAGCTCCCCTCCATTCCCCTTCTCCTTTGACAAGGAAGTTATTAGCTGAAGAATAGCCACTCCTGCTAGGGGGGATGAACTAAATACTTGAAAAAGGCTTCTGAAATTGAACTAAAACGTATATTGAATGTAGCTAAAAATCGCACATCTTTCAGAGTACATATCCATTCCTCATTTAAACACAAAGCACAGGAAAGGAAGACATTAGGATTTCTTTCTGATCTAATACAATCTACCTGCATGAATCCTCCCAGAAGTCTGCATTTTGCCAGGTTATCTATTATTCAGAAACTACTTGGGAGTAGTTTCTGTCATGGAAGCTCTTCTAGCACAACCTCTATACCATCCTCATGTACATATCTTCCAGGACTAGGATTCATGCCATGTATGATATGAATTGCCGGTCACCTCCACTTTTACCTTTCCCACCCAAGCCAAAACTACTTAATGAAGCTCGAGGCCTTGTGAATATTTGAACCTGGATCTCCCCAGCATAGCGCAGTGCCCTTATTAGTAACGCCTTACTGAATTTGAATCAGTCATCATCTTTCATCTTTATCTCAAAGTAGTGTTGAGAGGATGGAATTCAGTTTCAGGCAGCCTTGGTATGTTGCCATGATGTCCTGGAGGAAAAGCAAGGTATAAACATAAATGAATTCATAAATATTTGGTTACCTCCAAATGTTTGTTAAGGGGATCCTTTAATTGATATATGTAAGTCATTATTTAGAGTGCCGATCTATTTGGAAATAAAGTCATCTTAATTAAACACGAGAAGAGCGCCAGCCTTCTGGAGACACATCAAATGTTATTTTATGATATTGAGCATTTTGTGAAACTGAAAAGGGCAGGGCTGGGAAAGATTAAGGAGTTAATGGTGGAGACATTTTATGTTCGTTTTAATTGATTTGTGCTTGTAACATAATCAAATCTTTATTGATTATTTGTGCAAATTCATTAAACTCAATTTACTGTTAGTAAATTTTCTCCGGGATGATATTGCATTTCCCTCTCTCTCAATCTCTTAGCTTTTCTGTCTTTTGAGCACCAATTTAGCCCGATGAATGGGAAGGACATCATAAAATAACACACTAAAATAATAAATAATGGAAAGCTTGTCCCTCGCCTCCAAGTCCAAGCCTTGAAAGTGGGGCTCCCTGGCAGGCGAGAACAGCAGGAGGCGGCTAATGAGGAAAGTGATCCATTATCATTGCACTGCTTAGCTTGATTTAGTTATCTGAATCAGAATGACACATTTAGGAGGAAATCTCCTCCTGGGAACTCGGTTGAAAATGTTATGTTGATGTGGCCGTGCATTGATCTGTCAGTAAGTGCCTCTTGGTTACCATGCCAACAATGAAAAGGAACAACTGTATCCAAAACGCACCCAGGGGTTAAAGGGCACACTTTCAGGAAACTCCTGTGTGTGTGTGTGGGGTGTCATAGTTTTTATTATCAACAAGTTTAGTTAATCATCATAATAAGCCATAGGATCCATAAACACACAGAGATAGGCTCAGGATTCACCGACATACAAAAGATTTCAAACGATGTTTTTTCCTCTTCTCCTCAGAAAAAAACTTTTATATTTTCCCTCTAGGGTTATTGAAAGCATTACATTAACACCTGCAGCTCCAACCTGTACTACAGGTAGCTTATTAATTTTATTTCTACAGGAAAATAAATCAAAATGTAACTGTTTAAAATAGGATTTTACATTCACTTTTTAAAATTAACACCAAGCAAGGAAGGTGATGGAAGGAGTCTGAGGATATGGATTGATGACTGTATGCTGAACTGTAACTGTTGATCAATTCCATCCAGTAATGTTTTTGTTTCCTTTTCAGAAATGGAATCCCATTCATGCAAAATGATAGTCAGAATTTGGGGTCAAGGATTTTTAACTTTTTGCACTTAATAGATCTGGGCTAAACCAATCTGCATTGACAGAAAAGAGGACAGTAGCCTAATTAAAATGAAGATTCCAGATTGAATTGAATTGAACTTTATTTGACCAAGTGTGATTCGACATACAAGGAATTTGTCTCCAGTACAGAAACACTCAGTGTACATGCAAAGCATCATCATCATCATCATCATCATCATCATCATCATCATCATCATCATCATCATCATCATCATCCCAATAATATGGATAGTAAAGAAGATAATAAGAAAGATAAATAATAATACTTCAACTACACTACATGGTAAATATACATATACATTAGACAGCACTTAAGAATTAGATGTTGAGCAGAGTGGTGTCATCTATAGAGTGATGTCAAACTATCCCTGTATCTAATTGTTTTGGCATGCAATCTTTACTGTCCATTGGATACAGCGGTAGGATTCAAAAGTTTTTACTGCCGGTTCTGTGGGAGTGGCTTGGTGGGCGTAGCAGGGAAGGATGCTGTAATCTCCATTCCTTCCCCACTCTAGGGAAAAGTTACTGCAAAATCACCACTTCCTCCCGATCAGCTGGGACTCGGGAGGCAGAGAATAGATGAGGTGGGGCCAGTCAGAGGTGGTATTTACAAGTTCTATGAACTACTCAAAATTTCCACTACTGGTTCTCCAGAACTGGTCAGAACCTGTTGAATACCACCTCTGATTGGATAGTACTTGCCCTATTTGGTTGCTGTACCAAACCAGACAGTTATAGAAGTACAAATGACAGACTGAGTAATTCCTCTGTAAAACTGTATCAACAGCTCTTGGGGAAGTCTGGACTTTCTGAGTTAATGCAGGAAGAACATTTTTTGTTGTGCCTTTTTAATGATGGTTCTAATATTAATTGTCCATTTCAAGTCCTGGAAGATTATAGAACCCCAAAACGTGAAGGGTTCTACTGCTGATACTGTGCTGTCAAGTATGGTAAGAGGTGATAAAATAGAAAGGCTCCTCCTAAAATCCATTTTCTACAGTTTTAAGCACGTTCAGCTCCAGATTATTATGGCTGCATCACAGAGCCATTTGTTCAAACTCCTGTCTACATGCAGTAATTTATTTGCTGTTTAATCAATTAAAAATATTCAATAAATTTCTAATGGTTTATGAATTCCACATATCTAGAAGATGTCCAGGTAGGGCAACAGAAGGCCAACAGACTATAGGAGTTAAAGGAAATGCTTCGCAAGTAAAAAGAGTAGACAATAATCTTTCCATGTTACCTAACCATAAGCAACAAGAATGGAATGCACAGAAAAAGACCCCCCCAATCCCTTTCAAAGGGATCTATCTATCTATCTATCTATCTATCTATCTATCTATCTATCTATCTATCTATCATCTATCCATCTTTCCATCCATCTACCCACCCACCCACCCAACCATCCATCCATCTACCCACCCACCCACCCAACCATCCATCCATCCACCCACCCACCCACCCACCCACCTACCCATCCATCCAGTGACCATTAGATCAGTGTCCAGATTTGTAAAGCCTAATGATCTGGAATTATATTACTACAGACACACTTTAAAACTGGTTTTCCCCACAGCCATATCTAACTAATATTCACTTGTGCTTAGTTAAGGTTTTTAGAACTTTTTCTAAAGCAACTGCTTTTAGGCATAACTTATTCAATGGGGAGTTGGAAAGGAAAAACATGATTAAATCAAGGATAGCAGATTTTCTTGTGTTTTCCCCACACTCTCTGAAGGAGAATGTTGCCAGCAAAACATCAGAAAATTCCTCAATGGACCCAGTTTGGCAGTGTGTGTCCCCCAATCAATGAGATTAATTAAAGTCCCTTATCATGTCTTTCTTACGGCTCTTTGAAAGATTTACAGTTTTCATCCATTTTTTCCCTTAGTTGGATAGACGGTAGTAGTGTAATCACAGTATTGGTCTTATGCATTCCTCCATTTATTTTGGGAGGTAGCACAGTGGTTAAAATGCAGTGTTGCAGGCTAACTCTTCCCACAGCCTGGAGTTCAATCCTGATGGTTGGAGATTTTCTTAGCTTTCTGTCAGTGGTGGGTTCCTCTCCCTGTCACTACCAGTACACTGCTCATGGGCCGGGCATCCTGTTCATGCACGTGCGCTGCACACACATGTGTGCTCCACTGCCTTTGCGACACCCAGCTGCTTTTTGGAGGTTGCACAGGCACCACACGCTGTGCGCGTGTACGCAATTGGCTGATTGCTTTAAAAACAGGTATAGAATGCAGGTGGGTGGGTTGGTCCAACCAGCTACCATACCGGTATGCTGTCAGCTGCTCCCGGCTACTACAGGTGCAGCTATAGTAGGCCATACTGTCCGGAACCCACCACTGCCTTCCATCCTTCTGAGGTCAGTAAAAAGGGACCCAGATTGTTGAGACAATATGCTGACATTGTAAATTGCCCAGACAATGCTGTAAAGTACCGTGGAGCAGTTTATAAAGCTAAGTGCTATTGCTATTATTTTGTGTTCTCTACCAATTTCAGTGAGCAAGGATGGCTTCCTTTTACATATACACAACTTGACCCCCCTTTCTGTTAATACTCCCTTCAAATACATAATATCAATTAACTGCTATATTCCAATCTTGCCTTTCATCCTACCACCTCTCCACTATAGCTATTAAATTATTTTGCCTTTCTGCATCAACAATTCAAATTATTTATTTTCCATACTCTAGTAATTAGTGTTTAATTAACAAGACAATGAACTTTCTGATCCACTATTTTTTCTGATTTCTTTGTTACTTTATTTTATTAAAGGTTTACAGAAGATACATAAACACAAATAGACAATAAATAAAATGAATAAAATAGTAAAACAAATTAGTAAACAATCAAATATATCAAGGTGGTAGTTTTGTTGTACATGATTAGTTAATCCTGAACAATTTATTATGTCACTTTAAAAGATTAAAAATTACATTTAGGCTTTGAGCAAGAATACAGATTAAGAAACATGTGGTCAGCACAGTATGTTGAACACCAAATAAAATGATAAGATACAATATATTCAATTGCAACTGAGAATCTGTTCCTTATAAATATTCCTGAAATTGAAATATACATTCTATACTTAAGAAAGTTCAAATTATGGAGGAGGAACAAATTCATGAATTAACAAATGCATAGTCCAAGAATGGTTTCCAATCTGAGTCAAATTCTATGTAAAAAATATTTTCAAGATGTCACATTATTTTGTATTATTTTGTATTTTTCATTGAGTGATTTAATAAGGTTCCAATTTTTCAGCAGTCACTTCTTTCTGTGTGTGTACATTTTTATTTCAGAATTTCTATGGCTGATTTCCACCCTCAAAGGCTACAATTTACAGCCCTCATGATCAATCTTGCCATCTTTAAGCCAAATACCAATCTATATGTTGTGCAACCATTTCTGGCCAGTTGTTCCTCATCCATGGAATCCAGAACATGATCCCAGGAACCATTGCAATCACAATTGAAACAAACCATTCACCTGCAACTTTTCTCAACTACTTCCATGCATGGCAGGCTAGGGAATTCTGAGAGTTGAAGTCCACATGTCTTAAAGTTGCTGAGGTTGAGAAACACTAGGTTAGAAGGATGGAGATCACTTAAACACATGGTGTATTGAGCACCCTTCCTACATATTTGAAATCAATAGTGATCAGATTATAGATGCTATTTGCAGCATCATTTGCTCCCAAATAGAACAAATGGAGAACATGAAGGGTAATAATCAATCAATGTGTCTCTTTATTGCCCATCCCTAATCCATATAATTGACAGACAGCACACTTCAGAGCCAAAATGAATTGAGGTACATTACAGGCCCATTTGGTGCTATCTACTGTATATGTTGCTGTCCTCCCCTGGTGTCTGGAAGCTGTGGGGATCGGAATGGAGGAGAACATGCTCCCCCATTCATGATCATGCTTGGCAAGATCAAATGGCTTTGGGTATCTGGAGTTCTGAGATTTGTAAGTTTAACATTTCGAGTCCTGAATGTGGTTGCTGTATCCCAGAGGAACCCAGTTTACAACTTGAGGGTTCTCCTGGACTCACAACTCCTGCTCAAAGACCTGGTGACAGTCTCAGCTAGAAGAGCCTTTGCACAACCCTATATTTTGAACAAGTTGTGTGTCCCCCCCCTTGATCGGGAGTTTCTGCACTCAGTCATTCACATCATGGCCATCTCATGCCTGGATTATTGCAATAAGGGGCTATCCTTGAAGACTATTTGGAAGCCACAAGTATAGAATGTGGTGACATAGGCAATTTTTGGGGTCCCTAGCTTGCCCATCTTATACAGTTGTTCAGTGAGTTGCATTGGCTGCTGATTTGCTTCTGGGTGAAAGTCAAGGAGTTGGTTATCACCTTTAAAGCTGTTCCTGGCATAGATCCAGCTTATCTGAAGAACCATTTCACACAGTGGGATTGTCTCCCCTGTGTGCTAGCAGAGGGGGCATGCTGCAGACCCCATCAGTCAAGGAGTTTTGACTGACAAGGTCCAGGAGAAGAGCTTTTTCTGCCATGGCTCCTGCCCTTGGGTGATTGAGTATATTTTTATATCTTATGGATTTTTAGGGAATGCATGAAAGTAGGAAATCATAGGTTATCTGCATGTTATACTCCCGTGAAAGTTACAATGACAAAATCTGGAAAATTATACAAATTCCAAATGAATTCAACTCAGAAGAAAAAGTTATTAACTTAGATTACAGGAGTGGATTGGGTAGAGACAAGATAAGCAAGTACTGAAAAAAATATTCAGAGATTCAGAAACCCAGGAATAAAGGAGAATGGTGATTGATAAATAGCTCCTTAGAAAATGGTAAGTTTGCTTTGAATATCTGGTTCAAATGTAAGTCTGTTCATGAATACACATGACACCGGAACGGATACAAAATCAGGACAGGTTTGATTGTTTATGATAAAAAAAATTGAGAGAGTTAGTGAAGGACACCATGGTGATTAAAAGTTGTGAATGTAGGGCAGATCATTATTTTTGCAGTAGCAAGAGTGGAACTTGGTAACAAAAACAGTCAGGGAAGAAAAGGAAGTGGAAAAAGAGTGAGGGCAGAATGAGAACACTGAAGTCCTGTATAAAAATATATGAGAGAATAGATTACGCTCTCAACAGAATGATAGGACAATGGATGGGATGAAAGAGACAATTGAAGTTCTGTGGAAAATATTGAACAGAATGATGATACAGAGGCCACTAAAAGAAACTATGCAAAAGCATTCTGGGTGAAATGAAGAAGTAGTGCATGAGGAAAATGTGTATAACAGAATGATTGTTCCCAAAAAAATGAAGATGGGTGACATATATTATATAATATATGTATAGAGGAAAAGATGGTTGCAAAAAGTGATCAAAGAATACAAGCAATGGTTAAGATTAAAAGAGGCAGATCAAATTAAAATAATTAAAAAATGCTTTGGGAATTAATAAAGGGGACTAAATGAGCAGACTCTAAAAGAGTGGATGAAATTAGAAACATAATTGATAAAATAATATGACATGAAAGTAAAGGGAAGGAATACTGGAAGGCACATTTTAAATATCTATCCAAGAATGACAGTGGTACAGTATATCAAAAGGAGGGATTGAAATTATGAGATAAATGTTCATGTCTAATCAAAGATGATGAAAAATCACTCACATATATTAAGAAAATGTTGAAAAATGGTTTGATTGGAAGTGTAGACAATATTACTAGAGAACTGTTAAAATGGTAATATGGATTTGTGGATGTATAGTGGTTTTGTGACTTGTTAATATGTGAATAGAGACTGCATATATGCCTCACAATCAAGGCAAAACAGCTCTAGATCCCATTCACAAAAAGAAAAGTAATAAGAATAAATGCAAAAACAACAGGGGAATTACTTGGTTAAATGTGCTTGGGAAAATGGCAGAATTCTGATTGAAAGGCAACATGGGACGACAATGAATAAAAATTGAGAAGTATCCAGCAGATTTGGGCTAGGCAGGGATTGCAAACCAGTGTTGGTTTTTTAACAGGTCATTAGAGAATATACGATTGTGCAAAAGCAAGTTTATTGCAACTTAGAAGATTTAGAAGAAGCATATAATCAGGTAAAGATCCTTGAATTACAGAACATTTTACACAACTGTGAAAATTGGTTGCTGAAAAGGGATAAGCAATACAGAATAGAAATAAAGCATTAGCTGAGAATAAATTCACTGAAAATGTTCAACCGAGAGCAATGAATAAGACAAGGCAATATACAGTATTATTTTTAGTTGTTTATTTATGGATAAATATGTAAGGGATACTTGTGGAAACCATATACATACACTGGTTGAGGTGCAAATATACAGTATATGGCAAAGAAATAGCATGATGATGATATGCATTTGTATCTCTGCATGAATCTGTGGTGATGCAGTCACACAATCTTCTGCAATGAATGGAACTTACCCCTTTCAATCTGTAGCATTATCAAGAGATATTTCTTTAGCTCCTTAGATAAATTTACTCTTTTAGCTCAGCTCAGTTAACCCTAAGGAGAAGGCAACATAAAAAAATTCCTCTTACGTGTGTGTTCTTTTTTTCCTGATCCATAAAAGTGGTCAACCATGAATGCCAAAGAGTGATAGTGGCATGGGAAACAAAGAACACAACCCATGCATCTTCCTGCACTTTGCTATTAAAATAAAACACCATGAATAACATCTGTCAGTCTGTATCTCGCCTTTAATGAAGAAGACAATACTGAAGTCCATGCTGCAATAGAAGGACATTTTTTAGGGAACTGGAGAACAGATCTCAATGGGATATGCATTGTGAGATTGTTTCGGTATGCAGAATGACGTGTTTTATATTCAAGTAATAATATGAAAAGGGAAATTTTAAGACTGTAAAGATACTTTTATGTTAACTACTGTCTGCTGTGGATTGCTGTTATTATTCATTTAAACATTCCAGGACAAATAGATTTTATTTCTTGGATTCCCTAATCAAGAATTTACTGTTAGTTTTTAGTTTAGGTATGTTAGGTTTTATACATATATTGCCTTATGGGACTCCAATTGCAGCAAAGTTCAGTTCAAAAAGTAATGCTTTTTGTTTAACAATACTTATAACCCACCCAACTGCCTAAGGATTCATGGTGGTATATATCAACAACAATAAAATAACATAATATATTTTTAAATTCAAACCAGAATCAAACTCAAAAAACAACTATACAAAAAAAAGGCAAAGATAACACCTCAAATAAAACCCAGGTTAATGTTCATAGTCCATCAGGTCTTACTGAAAGCACATTAATAGCAATGGCAATAGCACTTAGACTTACATACCACTTCACAGTGCTTTAAAGCCCTCTGTAAGTGGTTTACAAAGTCAGCATATTGTCACCAACAAACTGGGTCCTCATTTTACTCATTTCGGAAGAATGGAAAGTTGAGTCAACCTTGAGATTTGAACTGCCAAAACTTCAGCTAGCAGTCAGCTGAAATAGCCTGCAGTACTGCACTCTAACCACTGTGCCACCTTAGCTCATTAAAATTAAACAGCTTTAAATTGTTAATGCAACTGTAGACTCTTGATAGTTTTTTACTTTGTTCTGGATTTGCTACAATGTTATAACAATATACTCTTGCTCAAATCATATTATGTACAATCAAATTTGACCCAAAATATTTTACTGAGTGAGGTAAGAGGTAAATAGCAATAGCAACAGCACTTAGATTTATACCACTTCACAGTGCTTTACAGCCCTCTAAGCAGTTTACAGAGTCAGCCTCTTGCACTCAACAATCTGGGTCCTCATTTTACTGACCTCAGAAGGGTGGATGTCTGAGTCAACCTTGGTTCTTATCATCCACCAAAATCAGGGGTACACAAAGCTTACACATGCCAAAAGTACCAAATATGCCAAATGTAACCCAACTCATCCTAGAAGTTTTGATACTAACAATTTGCTGCCTTTTCACATAAAATCTGCATCCTGGTTAATGGTTTTTTTTCTTTGTAATAGAGCTGGTGGTATGTATGTTTTTCCACTGAAGAAAAGATGAACATATATTTTCAGAACATAACTCTAGAGAATTTATATGCTTATTACTTCTTTTCTTTCTTCAAAAAATAATGCTGCTTCTATTAGTTAACACAAGTGATTCATGAAGTAACCTTGAATTTGCCCAATATCTTTCCAAACTAAAGGAGAACACAAATAAGAATTAAAGTTATATGTATTATGTTAATATTTGTTAAAAGAAATATTATAATATGTGCCATGAAGAGTTATTTACCCTGAATAATTTTAATTCTGAAGATGAATTACAATAAAAAAATGAACTAATTCATTTTTCTGCAGGCTTCAAATCAGACATGATTTTAAAATTCACTGAGCTGTGTAAGTATTGAATTTAAACTGTCCTTTAAAAAACAACAACAAATCTTTATAACTCCTTTGTGATTTTGATGTTCAAGTTATCTTTCATAATGATTTTTTCCTGGAAATCACTTGGACAACATGCTCATAGAACCATGTAAATAAGAGTGTTATTTACACTCTTATAAGTGTTATAGAGTGTTATTTACACTCATAAAATAAGTTATAAGAGGGTTAGAATGAAGTATTGCAGGCTAATTCTACAGATGGCCGATTGCCAGCAGTTTGGCAGTTCAAATCTCATTGACTCAAGGTTGACTCAGCCTTCCATCCTTCCAAGGTCAGCAAAATGAAGACCCAGATTGTTTGGTGCAATATGTAAACCACTTAGAGAGTACTGTAAAGCTCTGTGAAGTGGTATATAAGTCTAAGTGCTATTGCTAAGTGCTGATATATATAGCTTGGATTTGAATAGCTTGCTGCTATTCAAATCCATAGACCTCTTTCTCTTTTTACCTCAGATATGCATCCTGGAAGACTTCTAAGTCATTCCGTTTTTATATACAATTTGTGGTGGGAAATGGAAGGTTAGAAAACCTAAGGCAGAGACAAAAGAAATAAAATATAGAGGCTGGAGAAACAGTTGACTATTGATTAGTGGAAGTGTCATATGGATGCTGTTTTGAAATGCAGTTGTGTCACATAATTCTTCCATGATGTCAATAGAAGGAAGATAAATCTTAGAGCCATTGCTGTCTAACACATTCAGCCAGAAAGCTATGAGCACCAGAATAATAGCAACATTTCCCATAATTTTCATGACTTGGAAAATTGGTTATGTCTAGGGTTTGGAGAAACAGTGGTTCAATAAAACATTTGTGAAATGAGCTCAATAATCCAAGAAGAGTGTGCAAAATTGCCCATGATCCAATTTGCTAGGTCAATTTGAGTCTTGAAAAGAAAAACTTCTACCTTTCTGAATTGGTGACCGCGTTCAAAAGCATCTGATTGAATAATTCATTCTAAATGGTTTATTCAATTTAGAACATTGATTCCATTTGGAAGTTCCATCAAACTGTTTCTGAACCAAATCTCTGCACAGCTCCATATAGCAACTTTTGATGGTGCAAACATTTTGCTGGTTCTTGTTTGTCACTTTTCAAATCCCCAAAACAACAACAACAACAATATCAGCACAAATATTCTGGCATAGGTCAAAATTTAGACTTTTTCAAATAAAGCTTCTTTTGTAGCTATTGTCTGTTTTGCAAACTTATGAAATTGAAAAGAAGCCCAGTTATAAAACCATGGCATTTTAATGTCATGTTTTAAGAGATGATATCAAATTAATTATTGAAAAAAATGTATCTCTGTGTTGTTCTTTAAATGTTCAAGTTCCACTAGTTATAATGGGTGCAATTTTGAATTACCTCTAAACTAAGAAGGCTGTTTAGAACGGTAAAAGGGTAGTCACTCAGATTCTCTTTCATCCCAAAGAATTTGATTCACCTTCCCAAAGTATTGCTAAAGCAAAGGAATTCCAAGATAAACAAAATAGCTGAGAAATTGTTTGTGTTAATTCTATATTGTCCTAGGTCAGGGGTCTGCAAAGCCGGTTCTTTTAAGACTGGTGGACTTCAACTCCCAGAATTCTGGGAGTTGAAGTCCACCAGTCTTAAAAGAGCCGACTTTGCAGACCCCTGTCCTAGGTGCAATCTCCCACAATTTGTCTGAGAAAAGCAAAGCAAAGATAAAGGCAACAAGGGAACAATTTGAGTAAAAAGCATAAATAAAATAAAATTCAATTAACCTAGGCTGAACAAATATTATCTTGGACTGACATACTGAATATATGTAGATCCCCCCCCCCCTACAAAATAATACATTTATTTTATATTAAGAGAGACTTGAGACTGGCTGGTCATGAACACAAGGCTGAGCAAAGAGGCTGAGCAAACAAGAACATATACCCTTTATTTGAAAAAAGTTGTGAAATTGATAATGGGACAGAGGGAGAAATGCAGACATATCCAAAATGAGGAGAAAAACTACCAAGAACATACTGAGTGTGCACCTATAGGAAGTTAAAACTCACCCCTCTTCTAGAAAAATGAAATATCCTGGGAAATATTGAAGATAGAATAATATATTTTCCTGGATAAGAAATGGAGAAAACAGACTCACACTTAATAGCCCCTACCTTTGTCAATGGGGCATTAAAGGCCTGAGCCAATCTATTCTACATAACTAAGGCCTACCCTCTTCAACTCCAGGATGATGGGATTAAGACATGATAGTATTAGCCTTTTACCCAACTCACCACAAGGCGCCTGGGAAGAAGCAATGCTCAACCAAACTTAGACTCAAAACACAGCCTACAGAGTTGCCCCTGCATGGCCCCATAGGAGTCTGACAACCAATCAGAATACAAGCTCAAGTTCAAAGCTTAGAGAGGGTATAAAAGCAAGGACTTTTAGCATCTCTGCCTTTTTCTTCTTCACCCAACATCTTGAAGCATGTGATCCTCCCTTTTCTGTTCAGGAGCTCAAGCCATGTGATCCTGTCTGCCATTAAACCATCTTTCCAAGCAGCCTCCATGTTCCCAGTGTCTTTTTCCCCACTTGGAACTGAACCCAGAAGGACATTTCTTCCAACACATCAAAAAAGGATCTGAACTCAGCATTCCTCAAAGGTCCAAATTACTTATAGAGACTTAAATTAAATAATTTTTGTGTCTGTGTGTGCGCATGCGCAGGTATGTTTATTACAGTGGTGGGTTTCAAAAATTTTTAGACCCTCTTCTGTAGGTGTGGCCTGCTTTGTGGGAGTGGCTTGCCAGCCATGTGACCGGGTGAGAGTGGCTTGCCGGCCATGTGACCGGGTTGCACCCCTAACCCTTTAGAAAAAAAAAACCCAGGGATGTTCAAACTTGACAGCTTTAAGACTTGTGGACTTCAACTCCCAGAATTCCTCCTCTCACTCTTCATCTTGATGATGTGCGGACGGGCGGACTGAGAGAGCTGGAACCAGTTCCAAATGGCACTGTAGATTTGCGGAACCTCTTCTATAGAAGATATTTAGAACTGGCAGGAACCCACCCCTGGTTTATAAGAAAATTATGCTGCATTCAGTTGTCTTGGGAGTGACTCTGGGAGAATTTTAGGGAAGCCAAGGATAGAGTTATATTTAAAATTAGCATTTAAATTTAATTATAGTATGACTTGACTACTAATTTTTGTATTGTTGCATAGTATGAGTTGGAGTGGTTCCTTAATGCCCCCCCCCCATCTTCTTTCATCTCAGTTAAAAAAAAAACACCATGAGATTTTCACTCAAGAGAATATTGTAATTGAGAAATTATTTCATTCTGAGGATTTCAGGACCAGTTGCCCCATTAGAGAACATTCAGTGCTGCTAAAAGAGAACGTCATAGGCTTCTTCAGTCAAGCCTGCAAGTTTAAACCTCCTTTGGGATCTAACCATTTTCGAAATAACCATTTTGCTTGTTGTGGTCTGTTTTCCAAACATATTGCTAAATAGTTTCTTGAACTGAAATATAGGCCGATGCTAATTTTCAGACTACTCAACATTCAAAATCCTGCCTTTTCCTTAGTTTGTGGTCTGTGGCTAATCACATACAAGCTAAATTGAAACCAAGAGATTTGAAGTGTATACGAGGTAGAATATAATACCTAAGGAAATGGTTCAAAAGCATTCTGTTGCTTCTCTCCCAAGTATGTCAATGTTACATGGATTAAAGATAAATATTTATAAACAAAGCACGCTAAATTAATGACAGCTGAAGTATCTCAGTGATGCCACATCTTTCAGAGCAAAAAAGTTATAAAGAATGAATTTGATATGACTCACTATCCTCAATTCTCTTAACAGATTCAGATTGCAGAATACTATTCCTCCAATCCTGGCTGATCCCTCATACAGAAAAACTGAAATAAATAGCCTAAATTAGTTTAGCATATATAGCATCTTATGAGCACCTGCTAATCATTATGATTGAAAGCTTCCAGGATAAACAGTAAGACTAATTGCTTAGGGACAGTCCATTATTGAATACACATTTTCAGGATTAGTGAAAGCAGAAGTTATCATACATGCATAACCTACACTGGCAAAAAAAAAATCACTATTTTGAAAATTCTGGAGTGCGGAGGGGAAAGGTTTCTAACAGTTTTTGAATAAATCCTTGTCCCAGGTACTAAATCAGCCGGGTAACTGACATTCAAAATGAAACTTTTCAGATGCAAGCTAATTGATAACCATCTGGATAACTTTGTTGGTGTATTATAAGAGATTGCCCAGTACAGTTACAGTATATGTTAGATCATGGCTTCAGAATTTCCTCTGGCTTCAATTAGCTTTGCTGACACTATTCAGAATTCCAACATCATTATTAAAATTCCTTTTCACTTATACACATCATAACCCCATTATTAGCAACACTTGAGATTGTAACTCAAAGTTTGCAAAAGTAGAAAGACGAGAAAAGCAGAACTTAAGATATCTTCCTTATGAAAGAGTCACAGGCTCCAGGTGATGCTTTAGTTCAAAAATGAATTCTCTCTTTTGCATACAATTAGCACAGAATTGTAAAAAAGCAGATGCAAACGTTAAGTCTCCAGCTGCTTTTTCATATATGATGCCATGATATATAGGAGGTGCATTCGTTGTATTATTTGTTGTGGAAATTTTATTTTCTGACTTGCCTTTATGGACAATTAAGTGCAAAATCAGAGATACAGTGTTAGAATCAGATATGCAGTGGTAGGATTTTCCAAGATGTTAATTGCCCATCATTCTGCATTTAAAAGCACCATCAATTACCATCTGATTACCTTGTAAAAGCAGCTTTTATTGTTCTATTTGCATTTTTTCCCCTCCACTGGAGAAGATCAGCAGGGTTTTGATTCCTAGTCAGAGTTAACTCCTTGCACTCCCAAATGTCAGAAAACTTGCAATGAATGAGTAGGCACTCAGCCTTATGTTTTGGTGATGCTTGTAGTCATACATCTACCGCCTCTACCTTTGTGAATAAAAAAATTAAATCCTGTGGATTTTTCAATTGGGAAAATAAAAAAGAAAGAAAACTCATTTCTGCATGTTAATGAGTACTGGAAATATTAGAAGAAGACTCCTAGAGAGAGAGAGAGAGTGGAAGGTGAATTTACAAATTTAAAGATCTAGTTTAATTGGTCCATTGTTGTTGTTGTTTTCAAAATGCTTATCAAACTTGGCTTAATTGCTTCTCATCTTGCAAATCAAGCCAGCATTTTTCCCATGGGTTGTAGCAGAATCTATTTGTCACCCTGCTGCCTCTTCAGGACTTGTTTTGCTTATGCAAATATGTGATTTTCACTGTAGGAGGGAACAAATGATGGCTATTTGTTGCCTTCTTTTTGTTACGCTCAAGCAGCAAATAAAAAGTTGTCCTCGGTATGTGGACAGAAGACAAAGATAATTGATTGAAAATGCAGCTGCCTGTTTGCTGATGGGTAAAAACTGTTTTAGCAGAATAGCATCTGTATTTCAGACTGATGGAATTCTCCGACCCTAAGAATGAAAATGAATGTTTCCAAAATAGCAATAGCCCTTAGATTTATATATCACTTTATAATGCTTTACAGCCCTCTCTACGTGGTTTACAGAGTCAGCATATTGCCCCCCAAGAATCTGGGTCCTCATTTTAATGACCTCAGAAGGCTGGAGGGTTGAGTCAACCTTCAGCCGGTCAGGATCGAACTCCCAGAATGAGCAGGGAGTCAGCATGCAGTACTGCGTTCCAGCAGTGGGTTTCACATTTTGGTACCACCGTTTCACCGTGTGTGCACCCGCTCGCTTCACACATGCCCCTTCTGCACATGCACCCGGCCTTCCACGCATGCGCTTTGCTTGCACACACACCTTCCACGCATGAACCTAGCCTCAAAAACATGCCTAAATAGGGCGGCATAGAGCCGGGGCAGGTGGGTGGGGGTGAGCCCACCTGCAATTTCTGCTACCGGTTCGATTGCACCAGTCCGATCTGGCTGAGTACCACCTCAGCTGCATTCTAGCCATTGTGCCACCACACGAAGCAAGAGCATAAGGACATTTGTGTGATATCAGGTAAGCAATTCACAACCTCATAAAACCACATCTATAAGAAAGATCTAAGACAGTAAAGTAGCCCCATTTTAATGCACTCACTGACGGTAGAGGGCCAAAGTACACATATCCAGTTTCCAAGAAGCTAACGTCTTGCTTTGGGCGAGGAACCTCTCTATTCTGACTTTGGGAGAATCTTGTTTTCTAGATGTTATGAGCACCTATGAGGGTCTTAAGGGAGGTACTTTTGGTATCATTGCCTACTTCTTAGGGCTGAGACAGGGACAAGGTAAATCAGCTGGCTTTGTGCCTAAGGCAGGACTAGAACTCACGGTCTCTCACTTTTTAGTCTGATGCTTTTACCACTACATCAAGTAGGGTTCTGATAAAACTATTAGTGAGATTCATAATTGACTGCACTTATGCAGGAAATGTTTCCACATCAAATTGGGCAATATTGAGCCACGTACTATTAATTAATCAGAATAGAGCTGAAAGGCACATTGGAGGTCTTCTGGTCCAATTAACATTTCAGATACGTGGCTGTCCAATCCCAAAGGTGCTTTTTAAAGAGGCAACTGGGTTTTATGGTGTTTCTTTGAAGACATTTCACTTCTCATCCAAGATGTCTTCAAAGAAAAAAACAGAATGTCCAGTAAAAAAGAACCTTTGGGACAACCATGATCTGGATGACTGAGAATCTCCATAGACATGTGGCTATCTAGTGTTTTCTTAAAAACCTCCAGTGATGAAGCACCAACAACCTCTGAATACAAGCTGTTCCACTGGTTAATTTGCTATTCATTTTTTTAAAAAGTCATTGTTAGGTTAATTATCAGGTTTGCCGATGACAGAAACCCAAGGATGCTTTAGAAAGGAAAGAGAAGATTTAAAAAGAACTCAGCAGGCTAGAGGAGTGGGTTGAAACAATGAAATTGAACAGAGGGACATCAAAGTCCTGCCTTGGAAAGGAACCTCCCCCCCCCCCCCCAATATAGAATGAGGGAGATTGGCTTTGCAGTACATACAAAAAGATCTGGTTGATAAATTGCAAATTGAACATATGTTTGCATGTCTGCCTAGCATGGTTCTATGCTGACACAATTGAAATTCATCTCAGCAGGTTGCACAGAAACAGAAATGCTGCTTTGGAAGGTATTAACAGGAATGTTATGGAGTCAAGTCCACAAGAAACACTTATTTTACTCTGGAGGAATTATTAAAGCAACTGGTTGTGCTTAGCCTGCAGAAAAAGAGAGATATGGTGGCAGCCTTCCTATGTCTAAAGGAGTATGAATTGTTCTCTATAGATAAAAAAATGAAGTAGGACAACAATGAGAACACAATAGATTCTGATTAGAGATTAGGAAGAACATCCTGGCAATAAAAGCTGGTAACGGGTGCAACCTGTTGTCTATATGTTCCCAGCATAAGAAATATTTCCTCTCTTCTCTGGAAATCTTCAAATAGGTTGGGTAGTCATTTGAGCAAATTGTGCACTGAGAAGTGGATTGGACTAGCAGACCTCTGAAGTATCTTCAACTTTGTAATTCTTTGAAATATGACTTAAGACAATCAATTTGTCTTCTTTTGTCAAAACTTCAAGTAGGCAAAAAAAAAACACAAAAAAACAACCCAAACCACAAGTTAACTCAATCTACTGTGATGGACTCTGGTGGGGCTAATTTGAGAAGTATCTGGAATCTTCAGTTGGTACAGAATAAAGTTAAGTGTGCAAAGGTAGATGTCAAAAGATGTTGCATATAACAATTCTGCTGTGCAAGCTGCATTGTGTGCTGGTTTGTTTCCAGGTCCAATTCAAGCTGTTGATTATGACCTTTAAAGCCCTACATGCCACAGGGCCAGGCTACCTGTGGAACTACAGTATATTTACCTTATTGCATTAGCCCATCCCACCTGGTCATCAGGGAGAATATGTTATTAACGTATCAATTAAACAATTTTGACTGATGGGATCCAGGAAGTGAGCCCTCTCTACTGTTGCCCAGGCTATTGGAACATTTTCTTCCCCAGAAGTAAGATGGGCCCTCACTCTTCTGGTCTTTTAGAAATATCTGAAGATCTGGTTCTGCTGATGGGTAGTTGTATGGTTGGTTAGCACCTTGAAGCCCCTTCTCCACTGTTTTAACTTTGAATTTTATTCCCCTAATATAATAGGTATAGACAGATATATTTTTCTGTTTTAATTGTACACCACCTAGAGTTGCTCTGTGAGTAAGTGAGATGGATGGCTTCTAAATTTGATAAATTAAAAATAATTGAATGATGGAAAAAGGCACAATTTTCAGCCCATGTGACTAACAACTCCCTTAGTCTGCTACTAAAATATATAATTTTTTTTGCATAGGAAAGGTGTTAATATGTAAATGTCTGGCTATGTAAATAGCAACTGTTTATTATCAGCTTGACCAATAGTGGTCAATAGTGATCAATATGGTTGGTCAAGCTGATAATATGAGACTCTTCAATCCAGTTGTATCTTTCTTCATGGAAGGAAAGCGAGCAACACTGTCTTTGTCAAAATCAGTAAAGTTCAATTTGTGTTGTCAGCAAACTCCACCAGATACAAAAGGAACTGGCATTGGGGGTGAATAATCACGATTACTGTCTGAGTCTTGCTCAAGAAGCTGGTAGATAAGACCTAACAACTTTCACTCAGATTAATTTTTCTCCTGCTCATTGAAAAGCATTAAACAAATTAAATAAGTAATGAAGACAAACATCAGTGGTGTCAGATACAGGCAATGTTGTTGAATAAAAACAAGCTGTTGTGTTAGCGATCAGAAAGCTTGTCAGGAAATTGCACAGAAACGGGTATCTCAAAATGATGCAGAGCTTACTAAGAGTTCATTTCCTTCCCCTTGCTTTCCTTTTGTCTCCAGTCAATACATAAAAAAAATAATGCCAGCACAGTTGGAAAACATCAGTCTTTGTCACTGGGTTTAAGCTTTTCAGAGAGGCCCATTATAAGAGTAGAATATTACTGTCCCGCCATTAAAATAGGCTGCAGGATCTCCTGCTGTCCCAAATTAGGTAGAGGGATTCTCTTCTTTTTCTTTATCAGTTGTGATATGGGCAGGACTAGTTTATGGTCCTGAAATAGCTGTTAGACAGTATATCAAATGTTGATACTAGATTCTTTCTTTTCTTACGAAAACTTGTCTTTTATAGCGGATATTTTTTTTTGTATTTTGTCAACAATGTTCCATCTCACAGCGGATTTAACTCCTGACCTCATGGACATTAAACATGAGTCTGTGCTTTCAATGGGATTGCCCTATCTCTGATCTTCCCAATCTTTGCAAAGAAGGATTTATCTGGTGAGTTTACCTGTGTTTTTAAAAGGGCCTAATAGTAGCATCTTAGTATTAGGGTCAAAAACAACAAATGCAGTTTATCTTTAGTTCCATTTTTCAGCCATTCAGCCTTTAAAATCCTGTTACAATTACGTGGGACTAATAGTGTGTTTTTGTGTATGAGTGTGTGACTAAATAAATGTAGGTCCTGGTGCATTGATTTTTAAAAATCTCCAATGAACAAATGCTGTCTTTTTACTTCTTCCTATCTCTTCTTTTGAACAACTGGTCCAGCTGCTAACACAGAATTTTTCCACACCACAGCCTTCAGCTGCTTCTCCCATATATATAAACTGCTGGAAATAAAAGTGAATTAAGAAATCCCTGTCCAGATTTTGATCCTTCCATTTTAGCCTCAGTGATAGACAAGTGTTCTAACCAGAGTTTGGTTAATGTGAACCCTGATTTCTGGACTTTCCTGCTTCTATCAAGCTTATCAACACCAGTTTATCAAGTACTTAGGAGGGGAGGGCTTGGCAGCACAAGGAAACAACAGCTAACAGCTTAATACCCAGTCATGAACACCACAGTCAACATCTAAAAAGCCTCACACAACAGGCACCATATAAATACCAGACACAGGAAACCCAAAGCACACATTCTGCTAGAGAGAATTTCTCTGAGGATGGACTCCAGGAGAGTGGATCCTTTAACAGATTAACAGAATTGGAAGGGACCTTGCAGGTCATCTAGTCCAACCCCCTGCCCAAGCAGGAGACCCTACATGTGCCTCTACCTAGGGTCGAACTCACAACCTCCTGCTTGTGAGGCAAGAGCTCCACCTCTAAGCCACAGCAACTTCCCTGGGACAAGTATATTTTCCTTCATTTGTGATCTTTAGCATCTTTTTTTCCCCTGCACTTCAATTGCTGAGAAATTGTTGTGAAAAGGATTGAGTGTCTATTGCCATGAAATATAAGCCTGGAGTAAGTACTCATCAGTGTGGGTTAAGCAATGCTTCATGATTTAATTTTTGACTGCTAAAGGAAGCCCTTCAATTGAAATTCACCACCAAACATGAGTTGTTTATCATGATGAGTTTGTTGATACAAGTGCTTTGAATTGCTGGGCCAAACAATGTAAAGATGATGAACTGGGAAGAGCTGATTTGTGTGATCAAGAGTGAAGTGGATGACGTGACAATAGTGGATGAGTTGATGAGAAAGGTTGCTGTACTGATGAAGGACAAGCAGTAGGTCACTGCAAGGAAAATTTGCTGTCAAATCTGGCATTTCATAGGAATGTGTGAGTCATGTTATTGATTCTCTTTACTATTAGAAGGTTTTTCTAAAATGAATTCCATGTATACAATCCAGACTTCAGATTAGAGATTAGGAAGAATGTTCTGACAATAAAAGCTGTTAACCAGTGCAACCTTTTGTCTATATGTTTCCAGCATAATAAATATTTTGCCTCTTCTCTGGAAGTTTTCAAATAAACTGGGTAGCCATTTGTATGAAATGTGTTTAGCAAATTGTGCACTGAGAAGTGGATTGGACTAGTTGACCAAAGTATCTTCAATTTTGTAGTTATTTGAAATATGACTTAAGACAAATTAGTTTGTCCTCTTTTGTCAAAACTTTAAGGAGGCAAAAAACCAACAACATTTAGCTCAATCTACTGTGACTCTACATGGGGCTACCTTTGAGAAGTATTTGGAATCTTCAGTTTGTACAAAATAAAGTTAAGTGTGGAAAAATGTGCCAAAGATGTTGCATATAACAATTCTGCTGTGCTGGTTTGCTTCTAGGTCCAATTTTCTTTAATATTAGAAGATTTTTGTAAGATGAATTCCATGCATATAATCCAGACTTGGCACACAATACTTGAAGAATTGAATGACTATTTTTGTGGGCATCTGTCTGAGTCCAATGAAGAGGTTGAAAATCTGTTTAAAGAAGTAAAGTGTAAAGGGTATTTTTCTTTTTAATAAATGTATTCATTGAGGGCTGAAATTTTTAGCAAATGGTGGTGATTTTGTGGAAAAGTAAGTACAGATAATGAGAGAGCTCATTTCATAGATTATTTTCCTGGTTTGTTTATGAAAATATCCCTGTAATGTAAATTAAAGATATGGAAATAGGAGATACTATTTTTCATTCAAGCCTCATAATCAAAACTTTTTCCAGTTTGGTAAATGGCCAGAATTCCTGAACAAGATTACATAGCTTTGCTTTATTCTTTCAAGGCATAGTTTTTCAAGCTATGTAAGCTATCTCTCCTCATTTATATTACAACTATGTTTATTTACTAATGTTGCTATCAACATTTTCAGAAGTATTCCCTTTTTTTACATTTCTATGAGTTAAATAACCAATAGTGTCTACTATATTTTTTTTAATATTTATTCATTTTATACCCCGCCCTTCTCCAAACGGACCCAGGGCGGCGCACAGGAAAATTAAAATACATACAAAACATCATATAAAATTTAAAAAACTAATTCAATAGAACCTGTGCTAAAACCAGATTAAAATCCCCAAATTTAAAAACTATCTAAAAGTCAGTATAGGAGGCTACGCTAGGCCGGCTAGATGGAACAAATGTGTCTTAAGACACTTGCGGAAGAGGCGGAGGTCAGAGATGGTGCGAAGTTCAGGGGGTAAGTCGTTCCAAAGGGCTGGACCTGCCACAGAGAAGGCTCTCCCCCTGGGTGTCGCCAGTCGGCATTGTCCGGCCGACGGCACCCTGAGGAGGCCCTCTCTGTGGGAGCGTATTGGTCTGAGGGATGTATGGGGCAGGAGGCGGTCTCGCATATAACTAGGCCCCGAGCCATGGAGCGCTTTAAAGATGGTCGTCAAAACCTTGAAGCGCACCCGAAAGACCACAGGAAGCCAGTGCAGCTCGCGCAGGATAGGTGTTATGTGGGAGTGTCTAGGCGCTCCCGTAATCACCCGCGCGGCTGCATTCTGGACTAACTGCAGCTTTCGAGTGCACCTCAAGGGGAGCCCCATGTAGAGAGCATTACAGTAGTCGAGTCGAGAGGTCACGAGGGCCTGAGTGACTGTGCAAAGGGCAGCCCGGTCCAGTAAGGGCCGCAATTGGCGCATCAGGCGTACCTGATGGAAAGCCCCCCTGGCCACGGCTGCCACATGGTCCTCCATGGACAGCCGGGAATCCAGGAGGACACCCAAATTGCGCGCCCTCTCCACGGGGGCCGGTGTTTCGCCCCCAATGGCCAGAGTTGGAATAATCTGGCTGAACCAGGGTGCCGGAAGCCACAGCCACTCAGTCTTGGACGGGTTGAGCCTGAGTTTGTTACTACCCATCCAGATCCGTACAGCCTCCAAACACCGGGACATGACCTCGACGGTTGGGGTGGTCTGGGGTGGATATGTACAACTGAGTATCATCAGCGTACAGATGATATCCCACCCCAAAACCACGGATGATCTCGCCCAGCGGCTTCATGTATGTGTTGAACAGTAGGGGCGAGAGGACCGACCCCTGAGGTACCCCACATACGAGGGGCCTCGAGGCCGACCTCTGCCCCCCTGCCAACACATATTGCGACCGACCAGAGAGGTAGGAAGAGAACCACCGTAGAACGGTGCCTCCCAGCCCCAACCCCCCCAGTCGGCGCAATAGGATACCATGGTCGATGGTATCAAAAGCCGCTGAGAAGTCTAATAGGACTAGGATAGAGGAATATCCTCTATCCCGCGCCCTCCAGAGATCATCAACCAACGCGACCAATGCCGTCGCGGTGCTATGCCCGGGTCGGAAGCCGGACTGGCGCGGGTCTAGATAATCAACTTCCTCCAAGTGTCGCGGAAACTGTTGGGCCACCACACTCTCAACAACCTTCACTAAAAAGTGAAGGTTGGAGATGGGACGATAGTTCTCTAGTAATGCTGGATCCAGGGACGGCTTCTTGAGGAGGGGCCTTACTACCGCCTCTTTCAAGACGGCAGGCAAGGACCCCTCACTCAAAGATGCGTTGACAATGCCCTGGAGCCAGCCTCGTGTCGTCTCCCAGGATGCCAGTACAAGCCAGGAGGGACACGGGTCCAATAAACATGTGGTAGCCCTAAGTCTCTTTGACAACTTGTCCATATCCTCGGTAGTAACAAAATCAAACTCCTCCCAAGATGGTATCTCAAGAGCAACCTCGGACCGCTCAGCTGGACCACTGTCGATGGAGGGCAGCTCGCTCCGAATCCGAGTGATTTTCTCCTGCAGATAAATCCCAAATTCCTCTGCTCGACCCTGTAGAGGGGCTTCCCGCGGCCTCTGTTGAAGGAGGGAGCGGGTCACCCCAAACAGGGCGGTTATCTGCGGATGCAATAAGAGTGGCACAATACTCACGTTTGGCCACTCTTATCGCCACTAGGTAAGTCCTAATGTAGGTTCTCACTAGTGTTCGGTCGGCTTCGGAGCGAGAGGATCTCCATCTGCTCTCTATGCGTCTCTTGTGGCGCTTCATCTCCCTAAGCTCCTCGATGAACCAAGGAGCCCGGGTGGATCGTCGCCGCAAGAGAGGCCGCTCGGGCGCGACTCGGTCCAAGGCCCCCGTGGCCACACTTAACCATGCGGCCACTAGGTCCTCAGTCGAGTCGCGGGGCAAGTCCACAGGAATTGGCCCAAGCTCCCTTTGGAACCTTACCGGGTCCATCAGAAGCCTGGGGCGGAACCATATAGGAATATCCGGTTCCGCCTCCCCGCGATGGGGTGTAGCGATCGGAAAGTCGAGCCGAAGGAGAGCGTGATCTGTCCATGACAGGGGTGTGATGACTAAATCCCCTATTCCCAGATCACGACTCCACTGTCCCGAGACGAAGATGAGATCCAGGGTGTGTCCACCCTCGTGGGTAGGGCCCAAAACTACCTGGGTCAGGTCCATGGCTGCCATGGAAGCCATGAACTCCCGAGCTGCACCAGAGGTTTCGCCTACCGACGGCAGGTTAAAGTCCCCCATGACCAAAAGTCTGGGGGTCTCAACCGCCGCCTCGGCTATCACCTCTAGGAGCTCGGGCAGGGCTGTTGTTGCATAGCGAGGAGCCAGGTATACAACTAACACGCCCAACTGCCTCCCTAGGCCCCATTTCATGAGGAGGGACTCGCACCCGGTCGTCTGGGGGATCGTGGTCTCCTTTGGCTCAAGACCTTCCCTAAACATAATCGCCACCCCCCACCCCTCCCTAGGGCCCTAGGCTGATGAAAGGCTCGGTAGCCTGGTGGGCACATTTCTACGAGGGGATGACCTCCCTCGTGGCCCAACCAGGTTTCCGTAATACCTACCAGATCCGGGTCCCCCTCTGACACAAGGTCATGGATGAGGGGGGCTTTTTGCACCACGGACCTGGCGTTGCATAGCATCAGCCTAGGGCCCCGGGTCTGTGGTTCTTGCCCTCCTAGCCTGCGATGGGAGTATGGGGGGTTGGAACACGTGACCGCCCGTAGCCAGCGGCCACGGTCCTCCAGCTGGTGATGTTCCCCCCGTCTCCCACCGCCCCTGCCCCTCCCCAAGACCAGATTGATGGGAAACACCTCAGTGGAAACGACCCCCCCCTTCCCCCTCCTCCTACTGATCTTTGAGCTTTCCACATACAATACAATAGCAGAGTTGGAAGGGACCTTGTAGGTCTTCTAGTCCAACCCCCTGCATGGGCAGGAATCTTATACCATTTCAGACAAATGGCTGTCTAACATCTTTTTAAAGACTTCCAGGGTTGGGGCATTCACAACTGCTGGAGGCAAGCTGTTCCAGAGGTTAATTGTTCTTACTGTTAGGAAATTTCTCCTTAGTTCTAAGTTGCTTCTCTCCTTGGTTAGTTTCCACCCATTGCTCCTTGTCCTGCCCCCAGGTGTCTTGGAGAAAAGTTTGACTCCCTCTTCTTTGTGGCACCCTCTGAGATATCGGAACACTGCTATCATGTCTCCCCTGGTCCTTCTCTTCATCAAACTAGACATACCCAGTTCCTGCAGCCGTTCTTCATATGTCTTAGTCTCCAGTCCTCTAATCATCTTGGTTGCTCTTCTTTGCACTCTTTCCAGAGTCTCCACGTCTTTTCTACATCGTGGCGACCAAAACTGTATGCAGTACACATGATGGAATGCAAAATATACAAGGAAATGTACACTGAATTTCCTTTTTTGTGTGTGCACTATGCACTTTGTGTATACATCTGAAGTGAAATTTTCACTGCTCAAAGCAAGATATGAAACTTGTGCTTCCCATCGATTAGATCAATTTATCTCACTTCATAATTAATTCATAAAATAATTATACACTGAATAGTACAAAAGCTACCAGACCCTACTTTTCCCAAGAACACTTTACAATATTTATGTTTTCTTCAATCAAGTTCAAGCTCTAATTTGGGGCTAGAAGTATGAAAGAAAGAATAACTGTAAATTATTTTTCCACTGTATCACTGGATTTTTCTCTTAATATCTACATTTTTAGGGAATGAGATGTATTGTGATTATTTTCACATCTGGGGCTATTTGGAAAGCAAATGTGCAGACCTTATTTTGGCAGGTGCTAGGCACCTGTTTCCTCTTTTGAAAACTGCTTGGTATATTTGATTATTGATGGATAAGAGGTGATGATTTGATCTCAAATCACATGAGAAATTGATGTTACAATATAATTCAAACCTGAAAATAGCAAGGAAGATGTTCTGTTGGAATGCTTGGGCTAAAAAAGAGAATTAATACTTTAAATCATATGGAATTTAATGGTTGTTTGAAGACCTTGAAAGATTGTTTTTTGAATTTAATTTGCCTTCAACATATGTTTGGCAATATATATAAAACCGGAGCATGTGTTAATTAAACATTATAGTCTGGCTGTTTTAGCAGCCTCTGAGGTAGATGCAATTTTAGTTCCTTTAAGAGATGCTGTACTTCAAACTGAAAGCAACAATTCATTTTTATAAGGTATTAAAAAGTAAAATGAAAGTATTAGCTATATATTTGATATGTGGACAGAAGAACTGGAACACCCAATTTTGGAAAATCAATTCCAGATATTTAAAAAATGGAACTATGATTATATGCTTTAAAAATAAATCTAATTAATTAGAAAGTAGGATTTATTTGAACCCCTCAAAGAATGTTTAAAAAGGCATGAACATTATTATTTTATGTTGGCAATGTAATAAATTTGAAAGTTATTTAACTAATAAAATTTGGTCTTTGGTTTATAGATTTTTTTGTTTCAAGTCAACTTGTATATTGTTTTTGAGAAGAAAATTTATATTTAAGGATATCAGTGTGAAGCTAAATTATATTACTAAATATAGAGCCTGTCAACTTGAAGAGCTCTGGTTTTATTGAAACTGGGATACAACAGAAAGGATCATTGTATGTAACTGGAAAGAAAATCTTTACTCTGATTTTAAGGAATGGTTCAGAATATTGTTTTAATAATATCAAAGCTCTAAAAAAGATGATACATTATGTTATTACATAGCCACACACTTAATGACGGAATTAATTTCATATAGCTATATATATTTACAGGAGTGGGTTTCAAAAAAATTTACTACCTATTCTGTGGACGTGACTTGGCAGTCATGTAGGTGGGCATGGCCAACTTTTAAAATGTGGTAAAACTCACTTAACAACGCTCCTGCTTAGCAACCAAAATGTTGGCTCAGAAATTCTGGCATTTGAAGTGTGCAAGTCTTAAAGCTGTCAAGTTACAAGATCCTTGCACCCCTAACCCTTTATGGCTTAGTGATGATGGCAAGAAGCAGCTGCTAGCGATGCTCCAAGTGATGGCAAAAGCCCTGCTGCTGGGCTGTATTCACCAAAAGTGGTGCCAGAAGCAATGGGGCATGCTCGGGGTAGGGAGAGCCAGAACTGACTGTCTGGGGTTGTGTTTCAGCTGCCAACCCTGCTTTTGCTGCTGCTGCAGCCACCAGAGACTCCTTCCTCACCACCGCTTTGTTTTGGGCTGAGAAGTGGTGCCTCTAAAGGGTTGTCCCCAGATGACACCTGAGACCACCTTGCCACAGCTCTTGCAGGGATGCTGGCTGGCACTCGCCCCCTCGTCACTTTCCTGGTCAGCCACCCAGCTAAGCAGGATAGGCGGAGCTGCAGCCAGTGGGGCTGCAGCTGGCGGGCCACAAGGATGTCGGTGGTGAGCGGTAAGGGAAGTGAGCGCCAGCCAGCATCCCTGCGTCCTTCCTCTGTGAGCGTGGCTGGAGAGAAATCAGTGGGAGAGAGGGAGGAGGAGGCCATCCCTAGCAGAAGCTCGTCTTTCTCCTCCCTCTCTCCCTCTGATTTCTCCCCATGGCGAGCAAGTCAGCTCTCAAAGAGAACAAAGTGTAGGTGCTTCTTCCAACAGCTGAGGTCTCCCCTCCTCTTCCTTCCTCAGCTATTTCTTTCCTTCACTGGTACAGGGGTGTGGCCAGGCAGCCATAGCTACTGGTCCTGTCCGGTACACCAGATTTTCACTACCTCTCCTGGCGGACCAGACCGGACTGGGCGGAACCTACCTCTGTATATTTATATGCATTTTTTCATGTTGTTGTTTAATTTATTTAATAATTATATTTAGTTTTTCCTAGCATTACTATTATTCAATGTATAATTTTTGTTTGTACTTCACCCTTTTAACAATATATTTTTAAAAGACTACCTCATCCCCTTTGATGTTTGGAGGAGAGTGAAGATGATTTCGCATTCAATTATTTTATTATTCTGTTGGCTCATATTGTCTTCAAACCCCTATTTCAGAATTCCAGCTTAATTAAGTTATTTCTAAAATTAACCTGTCAATTGCAGTTTATGTAGTTTGCTGAATCATTCTATTGTGTCAGTTAATTATCATTTTCTACCATACACTCCACTATGTTCTCAATATGCATGATGACTATCCATTCAATCATATCCGATTCTCATAATATAATACTTTGTAATATTTTATATAAAAAGAATAACACAATTATGTTAAACTCCAGTTTATTTATTTATTTAAATTTATATCCCGCCCTTCTCCACAGAGGACCCAGGGCGGCGCACAGGAAATTTAAAAGACATACAAAATACAATAAATATAATTTAAAAACTATTAAATAATCCTATCCTGGGCTAAAACCAAAATTTAAAAACCCAATTTAAAACTACCTAAAAGTCCCCATGGGAGGTTAGGCTAGGCCGGCTTGTTGAAACAAATATGTCTTAAGACATTGGCGAAAGAGGCGGAGGTCGGTGATGGTACATAATTCAGGGGGTAGGTCATTCCAGAGGGCTGGACCCGCCACAGAGAAGGCTCTTCCCCTGGGTGTCGCCAGTCGGCATTGTCCGGCCGACGGCACCCTGAGAAGGCCCTCTCTGTGGGAGCGTATCGGTCTAAGGGATGTATGGGGCAGGAGGCGGTCTCGCATATAACTAGGCCCCGAGCCATGGAGTGCTTTGAAGATGGTCGTCAAAACCTTGAAGCGCACTCGAAAGGCCACAGGAAGCCAATGCAGCTCGCGCAGGATCGGTGTTATGTGGGAGCATCTAGTGGCTCCCATAATCACCCGCGCGGCTGCGTTTTGGACTAGCTGTAGCTTTCGAGTGCACCTCAAGGGAAGCCCCATGTAGAGAGCATTACAGTAGTCGAATCGGGACGTCACGAGAGCTTGAGTGACTGTGCGAAGGGCAGCCCGGTCCAGTAAGGGGCGCAATTGGCGCATCAGGCGTACCTGATGAAACGCCCCCCTGGCCACGGCCGCCACATGGTCCTCCATGGACAGCCGGGAATCCAGGAGGACACCCAAATTGCGCGCCCTCTCCACGGGGGCCAGTGTTTCGCCCCCAATGGCCAGAGTTGGAGTAATCTGGCTGAACCGGGGTGCCGGAAACCACAGCCACTCAGTCTTGGCAGGGTTGAGCTTGAGTTTGTTACCACCCATCCAGATCCGTACGGCTTCCAAACACCGGGACAGCACTTCGGCGCATCGTTGGGGTGGTTTGGGGTGGATATGTACATCTGAGTGTCATCAGCGTACAGGTGGCACTCCACCCCAAAACCACGGATGATCTCACCCAGCGGCTTCATATATGTGTTGAAAAGCAGGGGCAAGAGGACCGACCCCTGAGGAACCCCACATAAGAGAGGCCTCGAGGTCGACCTCTGCCCTCCCGTCAACACATATTGCGACCGACCAGAGAGGTAGGACGAGAACCACCGCAGAACGGTGCCTCCCAGCCCCAACCCCCCCAGTCGGTGCAATAGGATACCATGGTCAATGGTATCAAAAGCCGCCGAGAGGTCTAATAGGACTAGGATAGAGGAATAACCTCTATCCTGCGCCCTCCAGAGATCATCAACCAACGCGACCAATGCCATCTCGGTGCTGTGACCGGGTCGGAAGCCGGACTGGCGCGGGTCTAGATAATCAACTTCCTCCAGGTGTCGCGGAAACTGTTGGGCTACCACACTCTCAACAACCTTCACCAAAAAGTGAAGGTTGGAGACCGGACGATAGTTCTCTAATAATGCTGGGTCCAGGGACGGCTTCTTGAGGAGGGGCCTCACTACCGCCTCTTTCAAGACGGCAGGTAAGGACCCCTCACTCAAAGATGCATTGACAATGCCCTGGAGCCAGCCTCGTGTCGTCTCCCAGGATGCCAGTACAAGCCAGGAGGGACACGGGTCCAATAAACATGTGGTCGCCCTAAGTTTCCTTGACAACCTGTCCATATCCTCGGTGGTAATAAAGTCAAACTCCTCCCAAGAAGGAGCCTCAAGACTAGTCTCGGACTGTCCCACAGGACCACTGTCGATGGAGGGTAGCTCATTCCGAATCCGAGTGATTTTCTCCTGCAGATAAATCCCAAATTCCTCTGCTCGCCCTTGCAAAGGGGCTTCCCGTGGCCTCTGATGAAGGAGGGAGCAGGTCACCCCAAACAGGGCGGCAGGGCGGTTATCTGCGGATGCAATAAGGGTGGCACAATACTCACGCTTGGCCACCCTTATCGCCACTAAGTAAGCCCTAATATGGGTTCTCACTAGTGTTCGGTCGGCTTCGGAGCGACAGGATCTCCATCTGCTCTCTAGGCATCTCTTGCGGCGCTTCATCCCCCGAAGCTCCTCAGTAAACCAGAGAGCCTGGGTGGTTCGTCACCGCAAGAGAGGCCGCAAGGGCGCAACTCGGTCCAAGGCCCCTGCAGCCGCACTTAACCATGCGGCCACTAGGTCCTCAGTCGAGTCGCGAGGCAGGGTCACAGGAATTGGCCCAAGCTCCCTCTGGAACCTTTCCGGGTCCATTAGAAGCCTGAGGCGGAACCATATAGGAGTATCCGGTTCCGCCTCCCCGCGGTGAGGTGTAGCGATTGGAAAGTCCAGCCGAAGGAGAGTGTGATCTGTCCATGACAAGGGAGTGATGGCTAGATCCCCTATTCCCAGATCACAACTCCACTGTCCCGAGACAAAGATGAAATCCAGTGTGTTTCCTCCCTCGTGAGTGGGGCCTAAAACTACCTGGGTCAGGTCCATGGCCGTCATGGAGGCCATGAACTCCCGAGCTGCTCCAGAGGCTTCGCCCGCCGACGGCAAGTTAAAGTCCCCCATGACTACCAGTCTGGGGGTCTCAACTGCCGCCTCGGCTATCACCTCTAGGAACTCGTGCAGGGCTGTTGTTGCATAGCGAGGAGCCAGGTATACAACTAACACGCCCAACTGCCTCCCTAGGCCCCATCTCACGCAGAGAGATTCACACCCGGTTGTCTGAGGGACTGTGTATCAGTTCCATTTTCAAACCACAATCATTCAATTTGGAATTCTAAAATATACCTAGAATCCAAGAAAAAGATGAGGTGGAAACTGTTGCAGAATTTATTTATGGTCCAAAAAATGATACATTTCTTTAAATGCATGGATATTAATATTTAGAAACTATACATCAGTAAATAATATAACCTTGAGATATTAATCTTTTATTCATTTAGAAAACTCTTTGGAAATTATGTCAAATATTGGTAGATATGCATAGGATTAGGCTTCATAAATTGAAGAAGAGAATTCTTATATTATCTGAATTTATTCCGCAATAACTTATTATACAATTTTATTTACATTGTTTTTGTTGTTTTGTTTTAAATTTTTTGTGCATTTTCCCTTTGGTGGTTTCCAGACACAAACCATTGTGTCCATAACATGCATTCTAAGAACAGATCTAAGGGTTTCGGAGCTATAGTTTGTCTCTACTATTTTGCCTAGCTTTCCTCAACAACCATTTTCCCAAGTTACATCCCAAAGCTATAGGAATAAATTCTAGTGCTTGAATACATTCTTTTTATTTTTTATTTTATTTGGTTTGTCAAACATGTACAAGATAACGAGCATAAGTATAAAAATGGACATGAACAAAGGAAATGAATACAAATAAATGGGGACAGTAGGACAAGGATGGTAGGGACACTGGTGTGCTTATGCACACCCCCTTATGGGGGGTGAGGAAATGGGGTGAGGTCCACGATAGATACTTTGAGGTCGAAGAATTTCGTAAAATTTTCAACATTCTATGAAGGTTGAAAAGGGGAGATAATTTTGATAAATTTTGATAAATAATCAGATGCAGATAGGTGGTTAAGTAATGTGAAATATCTGTCAATAAAATAAAATAAAATAAAATAAAATAATTTGCTATTAAAGACAAATCTACACTGAAAAAAAATCATAATTGCTTTAATGTTAGAATGTCATAGTGATTATTGAGGTTAATCTTAAAGACATTATAATTTACTTAATCATTCCTCAGATTTGTTTTCTCTGTTATTATCCTGATTGTTAACATTTTTGCCATGACACTCATTCTGGCAATGGCCAGAGAGTGAAAGAAGTCCTAGTGAAGTTCCAGTGAAAATAAAAGTGTATATTGTTTAATATGGAAAGAAAAAGTGACCTTGCCTTTTCTTTACACATGATTATGTTCTGTAATTAATTAAAATGGAGCTCCATTCTGATATGGCACAATGTTTGCATTTGTTGTTAAATGAATGAGGCAATCTTAATCTTCCTGATTCTGAACGACAGTGCTATCATGTGTCCTAGTAGTTCTGACCTGATACGGCAATCAGCTGAATTCCGGCTAATGGCAAGCCTTTCCCCTTTCATAAAATAGCAAACCATTTACTTACTAAATGAACAAACCAGAAGTACTAGTAGGAGCTTTAGGGGATTTTGGTGGAGGTGTTTAGGGGATAACCAATTACACGTTTTCTCTCTAAATTAAGATCTGTATTTGAATGGTCGGAAAGCTTGAGCGAGGAACAAGATGCCTTTAACAAAAAGCAAAAGTGAAGATGAATGGACTGTGGAGTCTGCAATTGTGATGTGCATGACTTGTTGTATGTTTGTCTTCTCTAAAATCAACCTGGCACAAATTGATATCAATGCAAAGTAGCAGCCCTTGAAAGAAAAGTCAGATAACTACAGCTGCATGGAAAACAAGCATTTAGCAATTCATGAACACATACAATTCATGTGTGCATCTTTTATGAATGTAATCTTTCTTGGGTGGATTTCTCATTTTTGGTTTGGCTTCTTGTCTTTGAGCACCAATTTTGAAACATTGGGGTATACTTTATAAACCCTTAGAATTTCTGGGGGGGGGGGGAAAGGTATATATTAAAAAATCTCAAAACAAACAAAGGTATCCTTTACATTTCCTAACTTGGCCAATGGAAGAGTTGACTATGCACATTCAGACATTTCTGCTTCAAGAGCAGATGAGAAACCTCTGAATAATGATGCGCTATGATAATTTTGCACCATGCACCATGCTAATCTTGAGAGTCCTTCTGGTAAACTCACAAGATTCATTTTTCTCACCATGTACATATATATATATCCGAACTAGACTGTGTTATTTCTTTGTGTTATATCATATATGTGGGTACGTAGGTATATGCATAAGTTTGTATTTATTTATTTATTTATTTATTTTGTCACATTTATGTAGTGTATGTTGGAGGTGGTGACCCTTTGAGAGCTGTATCCAATGAAATTTCATTTTAATGTATGCCAATTAGTGTACATTGAATGTGACAATAAAGTTATTCGAAGTCTAAGTCTAATTATTTTTCCATTCAGTTTGTATTTTCTGTGGTGATGTAGCTTTGTGGGACATCTAATAATTATTCCTCAGGCACTACAGTCACTTTAAACTGCAAATCAAGCTCTTAAAAAAAAGCAGAAAAGAAAATCTGTTTGTCACCAGAATCCAGCTTTAAATCTGCAAAAAATAAACAATAAGGTGCATCTCCAGCATCTTGCTTAAACAGAGCAGCAGATGTGAACTGCATTAATGAATAGTAAATCAACAGTTTATAAATGGCAGGAGTAGAAATCAACTGCCCATTGCCTTTCTTCTTTAAAAAAAATGTTTTGCTAGGAGGAAAATGTTCTTCCTTCATAAAGATGTCATTACTCTTATTGACTATAAGCGGCTGCCATTGGAAACATTGTCCATTTGTCTTCCTTTCTGCAGGATAACTTTGTCTATGAAGAAATTCATCACTCTCCCCTGTACCTGTGAGTCAAACAGTGCTTCAATTGATCCAAAATGCTTTCTTCTGCAGCAACATATCCCAAACGTATCAGCCCACAGGAAACATTTACTTGTCCATGCTGGTGTGAGCTTTGTGTAGTGTAGTGTTTCATTGTTTTTTGAGTAAGTTCTTTTCTTCTCGTGTGTTACCATAAATGTCAGTTGTAGCCACAGTTAGAGAGCTAATTGTCTGTATTGCAAGCTAGGGAGAGCTATCCAAAAATCCAAGGCAATGCTGATTGCTTCCCTTGTCCCTTTTTATGTTGGTGAAGCTGAACTTTTTAGGTTTTTAAAAAATCTCATCGGCACTGTTCCTGCAATATGTTTCATTGGGCTGGTTAGGGAATGAATGTTTTATGGGAACACCAAAAAGGGGTCAGTTGACCCAGTCCAGTAACCTGCAGGGAGCTAAATTGAACAAAAGAGACCCTATCATGCACAGGGTTAATGAACTCTCTCAAGTCCACTGTATTGTGCAAATACATAAGCCCAGTCAATTGACCTATTTTGCATACCTTTCCAGAAAAATAGCTGGAATTGACATTCTTTTTACAACTGTCTTCATTAGAGAACATATTTCCAAGACCTGAGAGCATGCAACATGCTTCTCTTACACACAGAGAGAGATTGGCTAAAGTGGCAACTCATCCCACTTCTACCAGTCTGGCCAGTGGAAAATTAGTGAGGCAATAAAGCCTTGCCAGAAATTTCTGCTGTTTTCAGAATATCAGGCAGTTCCTGGATAAAATGGGGAGGAACTTATTTCTCCAAAACGTGATTTCCACCCCGCCTCTCATCCAGTGAGCATGAGTATTTTCTACCAATACATCTGCTAGGTTAAAGTCTACTGTGGGGACAGGTCCAATGATTCTGGAAAATAGATTTTCCTTCAAATAAGTTATCATTTTGCATATCATTTGAGGTGGAGTACTGTCTTGAATCTTAACAGACCATTAAAATTGTTTATATATTTGTTTTCTGTAAGGTAATTCCTGGATTCCACTATAAGCCTGCCTGTACAAACTTTTCAGAAAATTGGAATCCAAAGAGAAATATTATAGAGATTTTGTAATTACCAGATGTAAGGTACAGAAAATTCATATGTGTCATGAACTGGACTCAGGTTTTTTTCCATATTTTTTAAAAATCACAAAAGCTATATTTCTATTATGTTCATTCAGGTCGACAAGGCTGTTTAGTATTTGCTTACCAAATTTCTATTCTTTGTAAAATTATACAGACTGTAAAATCAGTTACTTGTAACTGCAGAAGTTTAAATAAGTTAATTCCTTGCATGACACAAAATGCCCACACCAAATGAGTTTCTGATTATCTTTACTTTATATCAATTATTTCATCTGTTTCTTGAGAAAATGACTATTCTCATTATCACCTCCCTTTTCCTTGAATGATGTTGATTTGGCAGGAAATAGATAGTGGAATTTCAAAGCAGTTTGCTGCCATAGTGAGAGAGAGTAAAGCTCTTTCCATTACACATTTTAATATAAATAAACCAATTTTAGAACCCATGATTACTGTATGTATTGTAATTATTTAATTGTATCTGCACATTTCAATAAAAGCTTACCTGTGATCTGATTTTTTTTCAAAAAAAACCCCAAGTCAATAATGGCTTTTGGTATTCATTTGATGTGAGACTTATTGCCCATCTTCCAATATGATATGAATCAAGGCAGTGGATTCACAGCTTAATATTAGTTTTTTAAAAGCTCTGCCATAAGCAATAGTATGGAAAAGAAATTGGATGGTTAATTGCTACCAGTATCTGCTAAGGGGTATTGCACTCTGATATTAAGAGGTAAGTCACTTCTGTTCTAATTCTATATACTTATCACCATATTCTTGCCTAATCTACTTCCTAACATGTTGGGTGTTCACTGGCTGGAAGTTTTCAAGTCTCACCCCTAAAGCTAGGGAGAACAACAATCTTTGCTTTCTGGTAGGGTGCATTGTAGAGTGATTGTTAAGATGTTTGACCAACAATATGTCTACTCTTATTCATTTAACTCACTAAGGGCAATTATCCTTTAGCCTAGCTGACATCATAGTGTTATTTGTTTAGGAAATAAGCCCATTTGGAAAATGGGAGGCATGAGAATGCAATTGTGTATATGCTGCTGTAGACATCAGTGTGATAATGAAATCTATATTGGAAGATCATAGTATTTTGAGATTAAAAGAACAATAGTACATCCCTCTTGCATCTTGAGTTCTACTGTCCTTTCTTCAAAACATTGATCTTAAAACTAAAAGCCCAGATTTTAAGGAAATTCCTGAAGATGCAACACCATACAATAGTTTCTAGAGCTGTGTAGATTGAATATAATCCAATTGAATCAATTATTTAGATTTCTAAATTAGATCATAGAAGTGAGTTGATCTGATTTAGAAAGTCAATTTGTAAAAAAAGTTTTTCAACCTGTAAAAAAAATTTTTCTGAACAAATGGATCTATTCAGAAATACAATTTGACAATTTCATCCAAATCAACATTTTGAATGAGGAGGTGTGATTTTGGAAGTTCAGTCAAATCCTTTTGAATTAAATCCCTAAAACAGATTTTCTTACATGCCTAATAGTTTAATCTCTTCTAATATTAGATATCCCAATATCTTCCATTTTTGCCATCTGTGCTTATAATGTATGCTTTCATGGAGAAGCAACACTATATTATCACAATATCATCATTCTCCAATATTTTAATAATTTCATGCCAACCATCTGCTTTTTTTATGAGTGAAATACATAAGGACTAGAGCCAATCCTCTATATTCCCATGGCACTTCAACCATTTTGCAGTAAACCATCTTTGTTTGAAAAATGAATCAGAGATTAATAAGGCATAGCAAGTTGCATGTGGTGTTTTAGAAATTCAGAAGCTATGATCCAAAATGATTGCAACCAAATCTAAAATGTGCCCAGAACTTTTAATGTGCACTCCTGGAAATAAATAAAAAGTGTTAGAAAACCAAGTACAAACTTAGTCAATTAGTTTTGCTAAACATTTTGGCACTTTTTTTTTTTTTTTTTTTTTCAAATGGGGGGACTTCTTGGGAAACAATACTCATTTTTAGAAAAAGGTTTTGGTGAAATGTTTCTACCTTTGAATCATGGAAAAGTTTTTTTTAAACTTAATCTCATAATTATTGTCAGGCCCAAAAGGAATGATACATTGCACGTCTTCCAAGCTGATTTTTTTGTTTGTTTCACACCTATAGACAAACTGTTGCCAGACTGAGCTCTCACAATATATTCTGTAAAATATTGGGGAAGGACTATCTTCACCCTCTTTTTCTCACACTTAATATCTGAGTATGGCTGAGTAAGAGGCTACTTAGAGGACAAGGAATAGAATACACTCCTTTCCTCCTGAAGTTCCACCTCCTCACTACATTCCAGCACATTTGTGCTAAATTACATTTGCTTCAAGTATGTCCAGAAACTAATTTGCTTGACTTAAACAATTTACAAAGGACCACGAGCATTTAATATATTTATATTACATCACACTTCTGTTGCAGAACCCCAAGGCAGTTTATAGAAGTTTCTTTAGTTGTTTCCTGTCAAAATACTGGCCAATACTAGATCTTCACCTTGGCAATTGTCTACATCTTACAGCTTCAAGTTATGGGATTTCTAAGTAGAAAACCCCCCAACAACAAACAGATCCCATGAACATCTTCTGGAACAACTGAAATATTATGAATTTTTGGGAAAAAGTAACTTTCCTTCAACTTTTTTCCTTCTGTTCAAGCTGCATTGAAATGAAGAAATAGTCCTCTTCCATTATTGTCCCTTCCAGCTGAAGCCAAATCTACATAGAAGGAAAATCATTCATGATAATGTTAATATAATTCAGGGGTGGGCTGCTATGGGTTTGCCTGGGTTTGGGAAAACCAGTAGCCAACGTTATGGCCATTTTGGAGAACCTCCAAATCCCACCCCTGGCTGACCCTGCCCACCCAGCTCTGACCCTCCCATCCCTCCCCTGCCAGGAGTCTCCATGCGACCCAATTTGGATGTGAGGTAAGTGCAGGGCCCACACGGAGGCTCAGGAAAGGGAAAACAGGGCTCCCGGAAGTTTCCAAAGGCTGGAAAAGGGCCTGTTTCTGGCCTCTGGAGGAGGCAGTTTTCACCTACCCACAGGCTTGAGGAAAGTCTCTGGAGCCTGTAGAAGGCAACACCTCCCCATGATGCAGGAGGCTGACTAGGCCACACCCACCATGGACAGACCCACCCAGCAACTGGGCAGAGAACCTGTTGCTGAAATTTTTGAAGCCCACTCCTGATATGATATAATTCCTTGTAATAGCAGATTGACAGAGTTGAGTGATGGCAGCCATGAAATCCAAATAGGGCAAATGACAACCCAGAATGTGCATTTTAACAGGCAGATGTAGAAAACAATTTTTATTTTAAAATACAGCAAATCTACTTGTTAGTCTCCCTACCCCCATGCCCCGTGATATTGCTTACTGAAGATAGCATGCTCAATGGCCTTCAAGACCACAGAATGTTGAGTCACAATTGGAAAAGAAAAATGTAAAATAGGACTTGGCATGATTAAGTTGTTTTGCTTGAGCCTCTTTTAGGTTATACAGACTTGGAAGATAAAACAACTGGTTGATTAAAAGTGAATCTGAAGTCTGAATGTATGTAGGGTCTATTTTTTTTTACATTTTTCATATATGTATGTTTAAGGCATGTCTATGTTTATTTATCACTCCGAGCCTTTGTTGACTGCCTAAACAAGTTCCTGTAGTTTTCTTGGCAAAATATTTGGAACTGCTTTGCCATTGCCTTCTTCCTAGAACTGAGAGAGAATGATCTCTCAGTTGGCTTTGGTGTGACATTACAGTGTCACATTACAGTGATGAAGGGCCTGGAGAGATATGTCAGGAAACAGAGAAGGCTGTTTCTAGGGAAATTGGCCTTGGTGTTTATTATTGGTATGGCATTCCAGGTCTCTGCACTCAGCCCTGAAACTGGTCACTGGAATTATTTTGGCTCTGGTTTTTGCTGTTAAATGTCAGCTTTATTTTTAATAAGGTCTTCCTAGAGGTTGTGCAGGTCTGGATAAGAAAGATCAGGCTTCAACTGAACCCTAACAAAACTGAGTAGCTGTGGGTTTTGGGGCTCCCTGTATGTAGATAACTTCCACTTTTAATTCTGAATGGGATAATACTCACCCAGAAATAACTGATTTGTTGCTCAAACTATGGAGAACGGTGAATCTAGTTTGATTCTCTAGAATATCAGATGAATCTTCCCAAGTATGTCCTCTCCAAATTAAAGTCTACAGGTTGAAATCATATCCATTTAGTTTTGGGATATTAATGAGATTTGTTTACTGATCATATTTATATTGTGTTTCCCTTGAGGATCTCAATATGATGAGCAGGAAGGTTCTCTACCCTTTGATTCATACAACAATGCTGTGAGATAGTATAGTCTACGAAATAAAAACAGGCCCTAAGCCACCCAAGTCTATTATCTTCTTAGCTGTAATGTAAGATTTTATTTATCTATTTAATTTATTAGATTTGGTAGCTGCCCAATTTCTAGGTGAGTCTGGGAGGCTTATATCCAAGAAAAGAAACCAATAAAGTAGAAAAAAGATATATATCATATATCTGGAAAACAAACACAACACACCAAAAACTGATAAAACAGTAATCAAGGACTTGACAAAGAAGCCTGGAAGCAAAGATAGGTCTTTAAAAACTTTTGCAAAACTGACGATGAGAGCCTTCTAAATCTCCAGAGGGATGCCATTCCAGAGGGCAAGTATTATGACAGAAAGGGGGAACTTCCTAGGTCCATACACATATCAGAGTTAATCTGCTATCTCTTGGCAGGAAATGTACAGTAGTCATGTTGATTGCGAGAAGGCAAACTTCAAAAGCTGTGTAGAGACAGTATCTTAATTAAATTAACTGTAGAGTTATGAAACAGATACAAACTTTCAAGATCTAAGGTTTCTTCAGCAACAGAGCAGTTAAAAGTCAGAGAAGGAGAAAAAAGTGGGGGGAAATTTAAACAATGAATCTGGGGCTTAAATGATGCCTGTATTATTACAAGAAACTTAGGAGCAAAATGTTAAGATGTAAAGTGAGTTATCTGGAATGTTGAAAGAGAATTTATTCTGGCAGGGATTTTTTCTCCCCCACCCAAGAAGATCCTCATTGGTGCCTATTTGGGAAATGTAGACCCAGCTGGAAAAGTACACAATTTTTTCCGTCCATGATGATATGTACAGATTCCCTTGGCAGATGGAAAATAAAAGGGGGATAAAGATCAACCAAGCTGTTTCTATACTAACAAAAGCAGGAAGTTATTTTGGCTGTTGCTCTGAGGAAAAAGATCCAATAGAAGTCAAAATGTTTAGGAATGCCTACTGGTAGAAGAATATTCATCCTCCAAAAATGCCGTCGCTTCATAATCTGAAACTTAATCCATTTCTTTCCAAGCCTTTTTTTGTTTCCCATAGTCATTCCTCGGCATCAGTGTTTCAAATATTTTTGTTTTGCTTAATTCAGGAAAGACGGACCATGATTGTACAAACATCTAGATTGTTTGAGACCATTTCAGAATTGTAATCTTTGCGGTCCCATCTCCACCCTCCCCTCCGGCCACACACGCTGTGGAGTCTTTCCAAATTTTAAGATGTTCTCTACCCTGAAAGGGCCTTGAACAGAAAGCTAAGGATGCCAAGCCACCCAGCTACTTCATGTTACACCCCGTGTCCAAAGGAAAGCAGCTGTCTTCTTGATTGCAGAGCACCTGACCATATCCTGTGGGGGGCGGGATAGAGAAGAAGGGAGGTGAGCAGGACAATGGCCAGCTTATTTTCAGTTGTTGCATGGAGAGAGAGCCTGCATTTCCAGAACAAACAGCCTGAATCTCTTCAAAGAAAGAGAATGCTGAAAGTGAAGTGGCACATTGCCTCAGCTGATGCTGAGTGACCTTTTAAGATGAAAGGATAATAGTCTACATAGTGAAAGAAGAGAAAGCTCTATGCAGCGTTGTAGGTGTAGAGGTCATTTGGACTGCTCAGTCAAAAGCATACAATCATGACAATCTCTATTAACACTTACTACATAACTAAAACCCACGGACTGCTAAATGTTGCAGCCACCGTAATCCTAGAAAAGCTTGGGTACCATACTCCCCCTCCTGAAAAATCAGGTCATAGACTAAGATGATAACAACTCAGAGTGGTTAGTCAGCTGGTGAAATTGCAGAAGAATGTGAAGATTAAGGATAAGTCTCAGTTGTTTAAAAATATAATTTTCACATATATAATATATATTCTATTTAGCGAAGACAAGGCCAGGACAATATCTGATCACTGCAATTCACTCCTGACTTTCATCATATAACAAGTTCTCTGTTCTTAAGCTCAGGACCTCTTCCTCCCTCCCTCTCCCTCCCTCCCCATCCCCTCCCCATCTCCCCTCCCTCTCATCTATCTATCTCATGTATTAGATATCCATTTGCACTTCTCAACTCCTCCTCCTCCTCTATGCTCGCTTGGCTAATATTAACTCCCATCATCCCTGAAGTCTAATGACATGTTTATGGAATTTAGGTTACTGACTAATAATTTAAATTATTATTATTATAGTATATTGCATGGTTGGCTAGATGTTTAGACATTTGAATTTGGTATTTTTATCCAGCTATCAAATCCTTCCCAAGGACCTGGTATAGACAGGTATTGTTGTTTTAGGGCAGTGTTGGCGAAACCTTTCGGCACCGAGTGCTGAAATCGGAGCGCACATGCATACATGGGGGAGCACCGGAAACCAGAAGATCAGCTCCCCAGTATGCATGTGCATACTGGGAAACTGAGGTCCTGGTTCATACATATGTGTGCACTGGCCACCTGGTCTTCCAGTTTCTGGCATGCATGTGCGTGCAAAGACCAACTGGCCGGCGCACACATGTGTGCACTGGAAACCAGAAGTTCAGCTTCACGGTGTGCATATGCCAGAGCTGGAACCCAGAAGAGCAAAGGGTGATGGCTGGCATGCCTGGAGAGATGAATCTGTGCCACTTCTGGCATACATGCCATAGGTTCACCATCACAGTTTTAGGGTATTAAAGGTATTGTTGCAGGATGTAAGCTGTTCCAAGTAAAGGTGCCTTTTGCAATTGACAATGATTTTATCATTATCATTATCATCATTGTTATTGTTGTTGTTGTTGTTGTTATTATTATTATTATTATTATTATTATTATTATTATTTACTTTACTCATTAAACATGAAACTCAGCCAACTTAACATTTAAAAATGCATTACAAATACCATTTACTGGTGGTAATGATACCGTTTGCTGCCAGCATCCTAGGTATCAACCAAGTACCTTCTTAGAATGTAAGATGTTTCAAGTAGCACAGTTTTTTGCAGTTCCACTGGTGTTATTGCAGGAAGCTGCAATTTGTTGTTGTTGTTGTTGTTGTTGTTGTTACTGTTATTGTTATTGAATATACCACATGTGAAGTCACAGTTGCCAGTTCTTCAGCTAGTGTTGGCTTTCATATGCATTGAGTTCTTTCCAAGTACTAGAATGTTTTTTGTATTGGTGTAGTATATGTATGGATTCAAACTGTGTGCCATTTGTAATTGACAGATGGAAATTTTGTCAATATGCAGATTTTCAAAGTGTAGTCCAAGAGTTTTTGGTATGCCACTCAGTGTGTCAATAACAAATGATGCCACCATAGCCAGTTGGTGCCATAATCTCTGAGCTTCAATTTTTAGGTCTTGATACAATGTGATTTTCTCCATTTTTTGTCTACTATCCTATTATCCTCTGGTATTGCTCCATCAGTTATTCACACATTTTCTCTTTTCAACTACAATTAAATCTAGTTTGTTATGAACCTAGAGTTTACCAGCTTGTATTTGGAAATCCTACAATATTTTAACCTGTTCTTTTTCAACTACTTTTTCAACTCTATGTTCTCACCAATGTTTCATTTTTGGCATATGATAATTTTTGTGGATGTTCCAGTGAATCATTTTGGTGACTATTATTTGTTGCTTATGCCTGTTTGTCAGTTTTATTAGCATTTTTTTTGCTGTTTGAAAGCCAAGATTTGTTTTTCTTCAAAATCACTGAAATTATGCATTGAAAGCTGTGAGAAGCATCATGCAGTCTGCTGCCATATGTATTGGTCTAGGAATATTGGTCAAGTCAGTGGTTGGAGGGTACCAGGAAGTGGAGACATTACACATCCTTCTCCAAAATGGCACAAGGTCAATTTAGAGCAACTCTCCAGTAGACCTACAGTGCCTATCATAGTGTAGCACTCCATAATCCTTAAAGTGGGGGAGAAAGAAAGGTAGGTTCTCCTACAATATTAGAAGTAAAATGAAGAAGAAAGTGTTGGGTGAGCCAGTATGCAGCATAGCGGGGTCTCGATGTCATTTTGCAAGCATTCGCCCAATGCCCCTCCTTCCCGCATTTAAAACAAGTTGTACTGCGGGGTTTGTTGCGGGGTCCACCCCACCCTTCTCTTACGGTGTCGCGACGGGGTGGGGGCGCTTTAAAACCTCTATCAGTGGAAACCTCTATCAATATGAACCTGGGTTGGTCCAATTCTTAACTGTTTTTAGGGTTTTTTAGGGGTTTGTCTTAGTTTTAACATGGGATTTTAGCGCAGGGTTTTAGTTTAATTCTTTTTAATACTGTATTGTTTGTGGTTTATATATATATATTTAATTTCCCTGTGCTCCGCCTGAGTCCCTTTGGGGAGAGAGAGCGGGTTATAAATTAAATTATTATTATTATTATTATTATTATTATTATTATTATTATTATTATTATTATTATTATTATTATTATTATTATCATTATCATTATCATTATCATTATCATTATCATTATCATTATCATTATCATTATCATTATCATTATCATTATCATTATTATTATTATTATTATTATTATTATTGGAAGGCGAGGCATTTCAGGATAGTAGCATTATTCTTAAATTATATTCTAGGTCCATGATGGTGAACCTATGGCATGTGTGCCACAGGTGGAACACAGAGCCCTCTCTACTGGCACACATGCTGTAGCCCCAGGGCAGATTTCCTTAGCGTTTCTTTTGTGAACTTTTGTTTTTCTGCAAACAATGAAACAGAAGCTCACGAAAGAAAAAGATCTTACCTCTTGCCACGCTGCTGGTGTTGGGATACCCTGTCTCCTGCCAGCCAGCTAGTGTTTGGGTCTCTGCTGCACATGTGCAAATGTCCACACATGCACCTTTGCGCACGCACATAGTTTGGGCATTCACATGTGCACATGCTGGTTGGGCACTTGGTGTCTAAATGGTTCGCCATCACTGTTCTAGGTTATTGGCATATTTCATTTCATTTCATTTATTCGACTTATTAACCGCCCCCTCTCCCCGAAGGGACTCGGGGCGGTGCACAGGAAAATATAAAAAATACAATACATTACAATAAATACATAAATACATTAAAACTATATTAAATTACACCCTGTGCTAAAAACTACCCCATTAAAATCCCTAAAGCCCAATTTAAAATTTCTCTACTAAACAACTGAGGCTGAAAACGGTAGGTTAGGCCAGGCCGGCCTGTTGGAAAAAGTAGGTTTTTAGTTGCTGGCGGAAGGAGCGGAGGTCCGGGATAGATCTAAGTTCGGGGGGTAGGTCGTTCCAGAGGGTCGGGCCCACCACAGAGAAGGCCCTTCCCCTGGGTGTCACCCGCTGGCATTGCCTAGTGGATGGCACCCGGAGAAACCCCTCTCTGTGGGAGCGAATCGGCCGAAGGGATGTATGGGGTATCTTCAAAGCTTTAATTTCTGTTAAGACCATATTGAATTAATTATTCTAGAGCTGATGTTTTGTTTTGAAAGCCTGACAAAAGGAAGCTTGTAGATCACCATTTGTAACAAGGATGTAAACATCATCAGTAACAGGAGAAATCGTCTATTTATAAGCATAGAACAGGTAATAATCTTCTTCAGAACCTGAATTGCTTTCTGTCTAAATGCTCCAGGTTAGCCTTTCAATCTGATATCCTCCATATACCAACTCCAAATACATGATAACACATATTAGAAGTAATGCAGAGTTGGGTCTGCAGTCCTGCGGAATTATATCACCTTTGAAGTATGTTGGTATTATAAGCATTTAGATCAGGAAAGCAGAAGCTTGGGAAGGCTGCCCTAAGCATAAACTCTCAATTTGTAGAGATCTTCAAAAGGCAAACTTTAACATTCCAAAATATCTTTGAATGTTTGTGTAAAAAGTGCTCTTTACCTTGAGCAATGTTTCATTTTTTCCCCTGAAAGAGGTGAAGGAAGCAAAGATAAACACTGTATATAGTCCAAGCCACTGTGATGCATTGGGAATTCCAAGCATTTTTTAAACAGCTTTAGAAACCCCAATACATGTTATTATAGCTTTTCCCTTTATATTGAGACAGTAGATTATTTTAGGAAATTGAGGGTAGGGGCCAAAATTAAAACAATTTTTTAAAATGATAGATAGATAGATAGATAGATAGATAGATAGATAGATAGATAGATAGATAGATAGATAGATAGATAGACAGATAGATAGATAGATAGATAGATATAGATATAATAAATCTATTTTTATATACACTATATTGCCAAAAGTATTCGCTCACTTGCCTTTACTCACATATGAATTTATAGTAAGTGACATCCTGATCAGCTGAGCCAGGGGAAACAGTGGCAATTACACCTGCCTCACATGTAATACTTCCCTGGTTCAAATCCCAGTAAGGGTATGGCTAGCTGATGAGAACTAAATATATTGAAATAGATCTATACTAGTCTCCCTTCTTTATTTATTTATCAGCACAAAACATAACACAAATGTAAACAAAAGGCAATGAAAAAAATAGCTTTCTATCTGCATGGTCTCTTGTGATGAGCCGAAAGACAGAAAAGGAAAGCAGCTTTGCTTCCTCCCTTAATTGGGGCTTACCAGGGTGTTGTGACACAAGTATATACTTATTCCCCTAGCTCAGCTAATCAGGAGGAGAACCAGTGGTCTAGTGGCAATTACAACTGCCTCACATGTAATACTTCCCTGGATCAAATCTCAGTAAGGGTATGGCTAGCTGATGAGAGCTAAATAGCTTGAAATAGATCTATACTAGTCTCCCTTGTTTATTTATTTATCAGCACAAACGTAACACACACACACACACATACACTAATCTGAAAAGATAAGACCCAGTGAGACCTAATCTGAAAAGATAACATCTTGTGAAGTATAGTGATTACAGCAGTGGTTCTCAATTTATGATCTGCAAATACCTGGGGGATCACCGGGGGTCCTTGAAGGCTTGAATAAATGTTATGTTTTAAATCTTAGGTTAAGTCTTGTGGGTCCATGGCCTTGATCTGTGGCCGCAAAAGACATTTAAAGAAGATCCATGGTGAAGAAAAGGTTGAGAACAACTGGATCAGAGCAGCAGGAGACGTTTGTCTGAGTCCCAGTTTAGCCATGGAAACTCACTGGGAGACTGTATCCAAAAGACTTCTAGTAAGCTTCTATGGCTGAAGGTGGAGTAGAACGTAGGCCTTCCTGGTTCATCCTTCTCCACAGGTTTGTTGTGGGGAGAAACAAGAGGAGGAACTGCTTTGTATGCCACCTTGAACTCAAAAGTAATGAATCTAATGAAAACATAAATTGGTGCTACTGTACGTGTGATGTGAGGTAAATTGAATCAGATTTGACACATGTTGAAAGAAAAGCTTTGTGTTGGAAACTTCAAATGTCATACACGTCTTCTTAGCCTACTGATGTGAGATGTACGTGTGACTATGGCTTATTTTGCCCATCACAGAAATCAACTGAACCTTCTGGTAAATTTCTCCTTCTGTATGGAAAATCCTTGCCAAATTTCACCCTTAGTTATATGGATTTGTGCGGTTTTTTAAAAAGAGGATATTTTTTAAAAAAAATTCTTGGCATAATTGGATGAGATTTGAAGACGCAGTAGCTGCCTCTTCTCAGATGACACACTCAGTATGAGTGTAATCTCATACTGAGAAGATACTTTTTAAATAGGTTGGTTTTCTGCTCTTTTTGACATAAACTTAAAGCAGTTGTGAAGCTGATTGGATGTGGCTCAATATTGGTGGGAGAGACAGGAGGCTACAGATGCCCAGAATTTGGGCAAGTGTAGCTACATTTAACACACATTATATGGTTCAGCAAATGGCACAAATGCCCTCCCCTACTTTCCCACCTATTTCTGTTTTGCTACATTGGGAAAAGAACCATGCCACTAAATTTCTCCTGGGTTAAAAGCAATTTTCCAATCATTTCTTCAAGAAGTGGAGAGAAATAACCATTAGCAGACTGAAGAGGCAAGCAGACAGCATGTTGAGAAGTGAGTTTTAGCATAATAGCTTAATGTGTGAGTAATGACACAGGCAGCTTCTATTTAAACTCTTTCATAAGTTTACAGTGACAAATCTACCTCCATCCACTACACTGACTGGTATTAGACATTTGTTATACAATTTAACAAGTGTGGTTAGCTTATTCAGCAGGCTTATTCCTGACAATTCTGAAATGATATCCCAAATAAGTACTCTTCAATGTGATGAAAAAAACATAGCAGCTCTAAAATGGTGTTACTCTACTTTAATAAAGAGAGTCAGATCAATTATTTTAATTATTTTAATAAGTATTAGTATGCTAGTATCAGTAAGCAATTTGCAGTTAGTCTGATTAAATAAATAATTAAAAAATTGAATCCATGGATCCTATCATGTTATCATGAAGACATGTTAATGTCTTCCCAGGGACACAAATTGAACATATTTTATTCATCTGGGGGCAGTTTTGCATGGTGTTGAATGGTTGGAAATAATTTAGAGTCTATGTTACTTATACCACATTGTATTAGGTATTTAGGGACTGATAGATTTTTTTTTTAGTTAGCTTCTTATGTTTTCTTCAAAAAGGTTAGAAAAATCACAATCGGCTAAAATTCTGTGCTGCAGGTACAAGAAAGGAGAGACAAAATGTAAAGCCCTCTCTTCAGTTTCTTAAACTCTCACATCTTGTGATGATCTTCAGATCACACATCACCACCATTCACCACCTGAGCCCATGGGGCTCCATGGTAGTCTCTAGGATAAGGACATCAGATATATATCATATGAAATGTAGAATCAGCCAAAAGTATTAATAAACTGCCTGGATATATAAATAAGAAAAATGAAAGCAAATAACCCATTATTCATTAAATCTATATTATCACTTAAGTTTAGACATGGGTTGTATGGATCTTCAAAAGTCAGTAGATACTCTGCAATTTAGATTGCAGAGCATGAAAATATCAGTGCTGGCTGACTCTCAACATCATAATGGCACTGTAAGAAATATACTAGAAAGCAGGTTATACAGGGCTGTCAATCATTGCATATACAAAACATGTAGAATGGCACATTTCTGTAGCTCACATATTTTTTCTTAATGATAGCTAGGAACCTAAGAGACACCCAGCATCCACTTTTCCATCTCATTTGATTGTTAATTCATTTTTATAGGAATGACATATATAGCAAAAGATTTGGAAACGTACACAGAATAAATTCTAGGGAGAATAAAGTCATGTTCTTAGGCTGAGTTTGAGCAAGATTGAGACGCATCCTGTGTTGTGACCAAGATCCATGCATGGTACTCAGAGTCACTGTATTGTGAAGTGAGTGTTTTATATGTTGTTTATATTAAGTACGTGATTTTTTTAAAAAAGTATGTCTGTATTTTAGAATGCAGACTTGTATCTTTTTCTTACAGTTGGATATTAGATTTGTGAGTTCAATCTTAGATTCAATGAAGTTCATCAAAGTGTTTCATCTACATAAAAATAATATGTTCTTTAAAAAGAGCCTTTTGTGAGTGGCTGTGGCCATTAGGCCAGCCTGTTTTGAGAGACAGATGTCCAACATGTCAAATGTTTATTATTATTGTTTATTGTTTAAATTTCTATACTACCCTTCTCCCTTCCGGGACTCAGGACAGTGTACAGGCAACAGTAAAATCACAAGTAAAAAACATAGAAACCTTTAAAAATACATTAAATGATAAATAGCCTGTCTTAAAACCTTGTTAAAATCCCTGCTAAAAAACCATTCAAAACTATACCATTTAAAACTATGCCAGTTAAAAACTATGCCAGGCCGGCCGCACGAAATAAATAAGTCTTCAAGGCCCAACGGAAAAGGTGCAGGTCCGTGATTGTCCGTAGGTCAGGGGGTAGGTCATTCCGGAGGACAGGAGCTGTCACAGAGAAGGCTCTCACCCTAGGGGTCACCAGCCGACATTGCCTGGCTGACGGCACCCTGAGGAGGCCCTCTCTGTGGGAGCGAACTGGACGGTGGGAGGTATTTGGTAGCAGGAGGAGGTCTTGCAAATAACCAGGTTCCTTGCCATGGAGCGCTTTAAAGGTGGCTACTAATACCTTGAAGTGCACCTGGAAAGCCACAGGCAGCCAGTGCAGCTCGCGCAGGAGAGGTGTCATGTGGGAGCATCTAGATGCTCCCAGAATCCCCCGTGCAGCCGCATTCTGAACTAACTGGAACCTCCGGGTGCACCTCAAGGGAAGCCCCATGTAGAGAGCATTGCAGTAGTCCAGACGGGAGATGACGAGGGCTTGAGTGACCTTGCGTAAAGCATCATGATCCAGAAAGGGGCGCAACTGGCATATCAGGCGAACCTGATAAAAAGCCCCCCTGGCCACGGCTGTCATATGGCCTTCTAGAGATGCTGGAAGCCACAGCCACTCGGTCTTGGACAGGTTTATTTTTTTATTTTTATTTTATTACATTTATATCCCACCCTTCTCCACAGAGGACCCAGGGCGGCGCACAGGAAATTTAAAAAGATATACAAAATAGAAAATGAATAAATAATTTAAAATATATATTAAATAATCCCAATCCTATGCTAAAACCAATTATTTAAAACCCAATTTAAAACTTTTCTAAAAGTCCCCATGGGAGGTTAGGCTAGGCCGGCTTGATGAAAAAAGTATGTCTTTAGACATTGGCGGAAGAGGCGGAGGTCGGTGATGGTCCGGAGTTCAGGGGGTAGGTCGTTCCAAAGGGCAGGGCCCGCCACAGAGAAGGCTCTTCCCCTGGGTGTCGCCAGTCAGCATTGTCCGGCCGACGGCACCCTGAGAAGGCCCTCTCTGTGGGAGCATATCGGTCTAAGGGATGTATGGGGCAGGAGACGGTCTCGCATATAACTAGGCCCCGAGCCATGGAGCGCTTTAAAGATGGTCGTCAAAACCTTGAAGCACACCCGAAAGACCACAGGAAGCCAATGCAGCTCGCGCAGGATTGGTGTTATATGGGAGCTTCTGGTGGCTCTCGTAATTACCCGCGCGGCTGCGTTTTGGACTAGCTGTAGCTTTCGAGTGCACCTCAAGGGAAGCCCCATGTAGAGAGCATTACAGTAGTCGAGACGGGACGTCACGAGAGCTTGAGTGACTGTGCGAAGGGCAGCCCGGTCCAGTAAGGGGCGCAATTGGCGCATCAGGCGTACCTGATGAAACGCCCCCCTGGCCATGGCCGCCACATGGTCCTCCAAGGACAGCCGGGAATCCAGGAGGACACCCAAATTGCGCGCCCTCTCCACAGGGGCCAGTGTTTTCCCCCCAATGGTTGAGTCCGAGCCTGTTTCTCCCCATCCAGACTCGCACGGCCTCCAGACACTGGGACATCACTTCCACGGCATCGTTGGGGTGGTCCGGGGTAGAGATGTACAGCTGAGTATCATCAGCGTACTGATGGAACTCTACCCCAAAACCACGGATGATCTCACCCAACGGCTTCATGTAGATGTTGAACAGGAGAGGTGAGAGGACCTACCCCTGTGGCACCACACAAGAGAGGTACCTTAAAGTGGCCATCAGGCGCCTGGGGTGGAACCATCTCACCACTTCCGGTTCCACCTCCCCATGGTGAGATGCAGCGGTAGGAAAGCCCAGTCGAAGGAGGGAGTGATCTGACCATGACAGGGGTTCAACGACTATGTCCCCTAAACCAAGATCACTCACCCACTGGCTGGAGACAAAAACTAAGTCCAGCATGTGTCCTCCAGTGTGGGTGGGGTCATGAACTAACTGGGTCAGGTCCATGGCCATCATGGAGGCCATGAACTCCCGTGCCATCTCAGATGCCTTGCCTATCGATGGCAGGTTGAAATCCCCCATGACTATCAGCCTAGGGGTGTCAACCGCCATCTCGCCTATCACATTGAGAAGCTTGGGTAGGGCTGCTGATACGTAGCGGGGAGCCAGGTACACAATCAGCAAGCCCAACTGCCTCCCATGACCCCACTTCACACATAGAGACTCACAGCTGGCTGTCTGCGGTACAGTGGTCTCCCTCAGGTCCAGACCCTCCTTTATGACAACCGCCACCCCCCCACCCCACGTGGCTGGTGAAATGCATGGTAACCCGGTGGGCACATCTCAACGAGGGGCACCCCTCCCTCTTGGCCCAACCAGGTCTCCGTAATACCCGTCAGGTCTGCCCCCCCTCCAAAACCAGATTGTGAATGAGGGGGGCTTTATTAACCACGGACCTGGGATTACACAACACCAGCCAAAGGCCCAGGCCCTGAGATCCTAAACCCCCTGGGTCGCAAGAAGGGCGATGAGGGCCAGAGCGTGCCACCGCTTGCAAACAGCGGGTGCGCCCTCCCCTTGTATGATATGGCCCTCGGCTCCCACCATACCTGCCCCTCCCACACACAGTCTGGATGGAATAGCCCTCTGTTGGACAGATCCTCACCCACCCCTCCAATTCTAGATCCTACACCCTCCCCGTCGGGACCGCTAGCCAGCCTGGAGGCATTCCCCGGTGGGTTTTCCCCCTCACCCACCACCCTAATCTCAGTTTGTATGCCCTCCCCCTCCTTGGAGCCCCTTAAGACATAAAGTAAAAATTTGATTAAAAACCCCCTTAACTTCCGCTTTGATGTGCTTATCATTTCTCCAAAAATGATAAATGTGCTTATCATTTCTCCAAAATTGATGATCCCTCTTCTATCTTCATTGATAGTCTGACTATTTATGATCTATGATCACCTCGTACTCATTGTGAATTATTCAATAGATATGTCCAGCATTTTTTAAAAAAATAAATTTACACTGCAGTAGAAGATCAATAATGATGAACAAGGGATACAATGGAGTAAAGGAATTTAGATCAGAAATAGAGCACCTGTTTTATATGCAATAGGTCACAGGTTCAATCCTTGGCATTTTGAATTTTTTAAAAAATCAGATAGCAAGGGATGTGAAAAAAACTGCCTGAGACCTGGCAGACAGAACAAAGAATACTGAATTAGAAGGACATGTCTTCTCATACAAGACAATTTCCTTTGAACACTCTATCTTGAGATACTCTTGTCATTCTTTAGCTGCTCTCTGAGGAACACCTGATAAATGTCATGGAAACCACAAGGATTCCCAGTTAACACATTAAAAGCCAGTGATCTATTTAATGTAAAACATTTAGATTCCTCTCTATGTTTCTGAATATGGGATAATGGAAGAAATTTCTACAGGCTGAGCGCTTAGAGTACCTATTAATGACTGCCATTTTTATATGACTGCTGAGAACATAAATGTTAATGAGACCATGGGCTATATTTAGTTTTATATGCCATCTAGCACAAAATAAATAGTTAAGGTAAATGTACAGAAGGATAAACTATCAATAGACTCCTGAAAGCTCTGTGTAGAATCCATGACTAGCTCTCCAAATGTACACGTTGTCATTTTAGGGAAGATTTCCCCAGGGAACTCATTACCTGGTTATAAGAAGTCCCTTCCAATTAGAAACACATCTGTGGTTTAATTTCTCAGTTCTTTCTATTGTCCCTTGTTGCCCCCAAGCAGTTTTTAAATGGAGCAGCTCTTGAGTCTATAGAGCAAAAAGATAACTTTTACATAGAAGATTTCCTAGTTGTGGGAAAACTTTTAGGACTACCATTTTTTTTCACTGATGAATTCTGACATATGGAGAAATTTTCAAATGTAAATTTTCCGTTGATATGTGATCCCTATGATTTTTAAAAAGTGATGTTTATATTTTATGTTACTGTATAAGGTAAAGGTAAAGGTTCCCCTTGCACATATGTGCTAGACGTTCCCGACTCTAGGAGGCAGTGCTCATTTCCATTTCAAAGCCGAAGAGCCAGTCCTGCCCGAAGATGTCTCCATGGTCATGTGGCTGGAATGACTAAATGCCGAAGGTACATAGAACACTAGTACCTTCCCACCAAAGTTGGTTCCTATTTTTCTTGCATTTTTACATGCTTTCGAACTGCTAGGTTAGCAGAAGCTGGGACAAGTAATGGGAGCTCACTCTGTTACATGGCGCTAGGGAACCACTGAACTGCCAACCTTTCTTATTGACAAATGCAGTGTCTTAGCCACTAAGCCACCACATCCCTTTTATGTTACTGTATATCAAGTTGATTTTTTAAACTAAAATCCTAGACAAAAAGAAAAATGGCCCAAAATACACATGTGTTTTAGTTAGACTTAATGCAACTGTTACTATAATTCCATGCAGTACTTGCAGTAACAGAAAGTTGCTTCCCAGTCAACAATTTGATTGCAGTTAACAAGGAGACTGGGATTTTATTTCTATCACTAATCATCCTTTAGAAGTGCAAACGATACAATTGAAACGGCAGGATTCGTATTGTTACAACTCATTTGTAGTTCTTGCCATCATGCATGCTCCTACAGGTGATGTCATACAGGCTTTTCTTTTTTACAACCTTTGAAGAGTGTACAGATGCTGTTTATTTATTTATTTTTAAAGTATGGAGACATTTTGAACCATGCCCTTGTCCACTTTAGCTGTATTCTTCCCAGAATCAATTGAACTTCAGGCCAAAATAAGGGATACAAAACTGAAGAATAAGATAAGATGGAACCCTTTCAGAAGCAAAACAACAACAATAAGCAAGTAGAAAAAACCAGCTCTGAGGCTTCCAGACAATACCCATCCACAGGGAGCTGGAGTTTTTAATAACCCTGTTTCCTATGCTATGTTCAACAAGAACGGGACTGATACTGCTATCATCCATTCCTTTTGTAAATCCACCAAAGGGACCACAAATCACATCTAGGTAGTCCTTGACTTCCAGCCACAATTGAACCCCCAAATGGGCGGCCTGGCTTGAATCTACTCCGCACCGTACTGACTTGTAGCAAATCAAAGTTTTTAATTTATGGGTTTTAAATTTATTTTATGCAGGGTTTTGGTTTAATTTAGTTGTTGTTTGTTAATATTTTGTATATATGTATATTTATTTTAAATTTCTGTTCGTCGCCCCGAGTCCCTTTGTGGTGAGATGGGTGCGGGTTACAAATATGAATAATAAATAAATATAAATAAATAAATCCTGTCGCACCATCTCCGACCTCCGCCTCTTCCGCAAGTGCCTAAAGACACATTTGTTCCATCTAGCCGGCCTAGCGTAACCTCCATAATGACTTTTAGACAGTTTTAATTTTTGGGGATTTTAATTTGGTTTTAGCGCAGGATCTTTATCAAATAAGTTTTTCAAATTTTTAATGTGATTTTGTATGTATTTTAATATTCCTGTGCACCGCCCTGGGTCCGTTTGGAGAAGGGCGGGGTATAAATTTAATAAAATAAAATAAATAAATAAAAGGAAAATAGTTGTTAAGTGAGTTTTGCCCCTTATATGACCCTTTTTTCCACAGTTAAGTGAATCGTTCCAGTTGCTAAGGGAATCAGATTTAGCTATTCCATCAGAATCAATGGGGGCCTGGTGGACAAGTGATAGATGCATCAAAATGCAGACTTTGCCCCTTATATATGTATTTCACAACATCACATGCATACACATACATTTAATGTTGTGATGCCAGGTTTATCGTGATGTTGTTTTGATGAAACGCTACATGGTTTGATCTAGTTCACCAGTAAAAACAGCAAACTTTCGCAAGGGGTTTCTTTTAAATGAGCAAAAGGAAATAGTATATAGATCAATTTACCCCAAACAGTTGGATTTATTGGAGTTTGTCAGTATATAAGGGTTCATGAATTGGAATAGACATGGTAACAGATCAGCCAATGGGGACTTTTTGGTGACCCAGATGGCTCAGGCGTGGCTTATGTTCACTGACAACCCCCCCTCCCTCTGTGTGTACAGACACATAATACATATGTATTTCTGTGATTCTATAGCTTCTGTGACTTTTGATTTTGTACTTCTGGATTCTGAGTTCTGGTTCTGGATTCTGCTGTATGGTATTGTATATAAAGAAGTTTCTTATATAAAATAATCCTGCTGAATTATTTACTTGTGTGCTGGTTCGATTGCTGCAAACTCACAGAGTTTGATGTCTGTAATGTACATATGAAGTTTGCATAAACTGGGAAGGTTTGTCAAGACACTCCACTTTTACTTTGTGATTCAAACAATGCTCAGCTGTTAAGGTTTCCAAAGCACCCATTAGTTTTGCAGAAGACAGAAAATATTCATACTAGTTATAATTCCATTCGGTATAGAAAACAGAAGCACGCCAAAAGCCTTTTGAATTCTTTGGAGTGAGATTCATTTATTTTTCTTGTTATTACATTTCAAAGCTGGTGGTTCATTTCTCAGAAAAACAGCAAGTCTGTAGACAACAATGGGACAAAATTATTTATTTTAGTTTTGTCAAGGCTATAGTTTTCACTTGCAAGGTGAAGAATAATCTCTAAAGCCAAGATGGCAAATAATAAGGAAAAGGAAACAGTGAAAAACCAAAATTAACTTTATTGTTAAAGTGGAAATCTATGCAGTAACAAACTTTTTGTAATATATCTACTGGCCATTTTTAAAATCAATGTTTATATGTTCATATACGAAATCTTCTATTTCCTGTATTGTACGTTACATTCCATTATTCTTTTAAAATAAAATTTCACATACCTAAATTATGCTTGTGTTTAACATTAATGGCTCTGCAGAAAATATTGTACTTTTGGTTATCTGTATGCATCATCTATGCTATATTTTGCTTTTCAAAATGGGAAAGGACATTCATAAAATTCTCAGTCAACATTATGGACTATCTGCATATATTGTCCATTATACAGTGACTGACATATCTCTATTGCTGAATGTAAGTTAAATTTATTTTTCCAATGAAGTTTGGTTGAGAATCATTGCTTCATTACCACAAATCATATGGGATACTTAAGAAAGTGCCTTCTTTATTGCAAGGAGTATAAATTATGCCAATGCAAAGAAAATTAGAATATGGTTTCTGTAGTTCTTGATTCTTGAATATGGTTTATTGAACACGGTTAAGTATGCTATATACATTTTAATAAACATGACTGGTGTCATTTAAGTGAAAAGGGCCACAGTACTGCAATCTGTCAGTACCCTTGAAATTGGATGAAGCTAGACAGGGCAACTGGATCATTCCTGAATTAAAAATAACATTACATTTGACCAAATATCCCTATGCAGGTACAGTATCAGGAAATCAATTAGATGTAATAAAAACAATACCTAGCTCCCCTCCCCATTAATTAGGGTTGTGTAAGAGCCTTGGTGAAAATATACTTTCAAGGTGCATGTGAATATTTTGAACATATTCAGGTTCAGTGTGATATGAACTTTTTTGGTAGCCCTCAGTTATAGGTAGAGGGGGAATATTTTATTTTGATGAACTTCTGCAAATGCAAAATACCAGATGGATGGGAAAGGAGAAGAGAATGTAAATTGATGGCAGACAGCTGTAGCTTATTATCAGGAAATAATTGTACCAAGTTTTCCCCATCATAAGACTTTTGAGTAGATGTTGGACAAACATACCAGGAGCAATTTCTGGAATGGTTTTCTGTTCTTGTTATTTTTCTAAGTGCTAAACGAAGTAATAGCAGCAACATTTAAAGAATTTACAAAGAATTAAATTTGGGTTTTTATATTTTTATTTTAGCATCCCAGAAAATGCTTTTAAAACCCATTCAATCCCTTACATTCCATTTGTTTAATCTTGCTTTTATTTATGTCTGTCTTCAGCATAAAATGTTTTTACTTACTAGGTAGATAATTGTTTTATATACATAACAGCTCTTTCTGACTATAGCAATATTTTATTTATTTCTAGGCTCATTAAGGGTTTGACTACAGTTGTCTGACACGAGGCTGTCTGTGATCTTTACTAGGTGTGTTGTTTTTCATTATTAAACAATTTTAGGAAACAAGCTCTCCATTATAAAGGAAAAACATTCCCATGTTTTCAGATTTGCCTAATTTATTTCCAAGATTGACAGATACATCCTGTTTAATAATTTAGATCTTCATTTGCTTATATTAATTATTTAATATCAAATTCAATTTTTACATGTTAGCTTTTCCCTAAATAGTTTGTATTTGTTAAACACTGGTCATCAAAGATCACTAAGCAAAACACTTTCTCACTGAAACACATAAAATCAGATGATCTATCAATATTTTTCAGCAAGCTATATCTTTACAGTGCTGTTTTCTTAAAAAATAATCAATGTGGATAGGGTTGTTTCATGCCTCACAGATGAAAATCTACTTGGCTCTGATGTCTATGATGAAGACAAACTTAGAGAGTCCACACTGAACTATGGTCTTTTGGGTGTGAGATCAGAAACTTCTTTAAAGATCACTATTGAACAATTTGATCTTACAAGTCTCTTCATTCACAAAGGAAATGACATAACCTATTGGGTCTAATTATAAGGTTACTTTCAAAAATTGTTTCTCTGCATATGTATAATAATATTACATACTTTACATGAAGGTAAAATGCAAGGAAACCCCATGATGTCTAGATTCTTTGGTCTTCAATTTCCATTATTTCCTCAAAATGTTTCCAATTCTTACATCTTATTTCTAATGTACTTCATATATTTTATTTGCAATGCTCTTAAAGCTGAGTCAGTAAGACTGAAGATGGATTGGTTGTTGTTTTTTGTCCTTAACATATTTTACTTTGCTTTGCTCCTCAATGTTCATGCTGGTATTGCTTTAGATTGGGTTAATCAGGATTTCATAGCTGACATGACAACTGACATGACAGTTTACTCCGATGACCTGCAGGGGATGTGCTAAATTTATTTTCCTTCCTGAAGTTGACAATATCTATATGTAATATAAGGGCAGGATGAGTGACCTCTTGGGAAAAAAAGGTGGAAGAACTAAACAAAAAAAAAATTTACTTCATCAGTTTATTGGGGAAGATGAGGATTTCCTAAATCAAACCCAGGAAACTTATAACTTATTCACAAAAAAAGAGGGAAGAGTGGTTTTATATATGAAGAAAATTTACCCTTGTATTGAGATTCAGGAATTTAACACAAAGTCCAGTTGGGACTCGTATACGGAAAGGGGAAAATAACATTATTGTAGAACATGCTGAAGGCAATGAAGTCAGGCAAAAGATTTGGATAATTTGCTCCAGAATCCAGAACTTTCAGGGAGGAAAGTCTTTGGGCTGATTTGCCTCAGTGCAAGGTCAAGTCATCTATTCATAATGAGAAAGGGAGACTTAAATTATCTGGGAATCTGATAAATCAATTTGGTCAAAACTGTGCTGTATTGTGCTTCATTTCTCAGAAGGTTGAAGAAGAAATGGTGTGTGTGTGTGGGAGGGGTATGTGTGTGTGTGTAAGTCAGTGGTGGGATTCAATTATTTTTTTACTGCCAGTTCTGTGGTCATGGCTTGGTAGGTGTGCTGTGACTTGGTGGGCATGTCTGGGGAAGGATACTGCAAAATCCCATTCCCTCCCCACTCCTGAGGGAAGGATACTATAAAATCTCCATTTCTACCCCACTCCTGGGGGAAAGATTCTGTAAAATCCCCATTCCCTCCCCACCCCACTAACCTGCTTTCCAGCTCTGTTCTGTGCAGGGCAACAAAAGAAGACAAAAAATGGCCCTACAGACAAACTGTAAATCACCATTTCCGAACTTCCGGGTTCCCCATAGGTCAGTTTTTCACCCTCTAGAGCCTTCCTTGAGGCCTCCAGAGCACGAAAAACCATGAAAAACCAGCCCTATGGGCAAATCGGAAGTTCAGGAACAGACTTCCAGTTTGCTCGTAGAACCGTTTTTCACCCTCTGGAGCCTTCAGAGGCCTTCAGGAGGTTTCCCTGAAGGTGCCGGAGGGCAAAAACTGGCCCTACGAGCAAACCAGAAGTGACTTACCATACTTCTGGGTTCCCCATAGGTCCATTTTCAGAGAAGCTCCTGCAAGCTCTGAAAGGCATCGGGGGAGGGGCTCAGGGGAGGCTGTTTTCACCCTCCCCAGGCTCCTAGAAAGCCTCTGGAGCCTGGAGAAGGTGGAAAAACCACAGCAAAAGTGACGGGGTACTGTTTGCGCACACCTCCGCGTGGGTGAAGGGAGTCATGTGCATACCATTATGGATGTGGCACACCCACACACAACCTCCCTGCGTTCCCCCCACTTTTGGCACGGGAGCCTAAAAAGGTTCGCCATCAGTGTTTTATAGCTTGTGACCAAAAGGGTTGAAGGACTTTCCTCTGTTTTTTCTATTTGTACTAAAACATCATCTTTGGAGGACTTGCTCTCTCTCCTGCTGAGATGTGATGACTCATTACTCAAGATGCATGTTTTTCGTGATAGCCTCCTGACTTTAGAACACTTTCCCCAGTAAGGTATGTCTATCGCCATCTGTATTGTCTTTTTAGTCCAAAGCAAAGATTTATTTTAGTTTTCATTGACCTTTTACTAGTGTAGTAATGCTGCTCTAATTTGCAGAAGTTTTTCATTACTGCCTTTGTTTTTGTTTCTATTTTAATAATTACCTTTGGCTTTATTTAGTTGGTTGTGTTGTGTAAAATGTCATGATACATTTTTAATAATTCCTTTAACTTATTTTTTTAATTTATTTAATGAGAAGTGGTATAGAAATATTTTAAATTAGTACATGCATTGACAGAACAGTTGTAGCAGAATTAATTAATAAAGAACTCAAGTCATGCATGGAAAACTTGATTTTTAGTCTTACCTGATGAAAACCAATTTAATAAGAATGCACATCTTAGGAAATTACACAAGAATGGACAAAGGGATACTTTATTTATAAGACATAAGCTGATAAAGGTTCTCCTATGAAAGCTAATTAAGTAACTCAAAATGAATAAATAAATCTCTATCCACTGAGAATTCAAAGATAACAAATGAATTCTAATCAAAATATAAAGAAGTGCTCCTATATTGTTCACATCAGCCTGCAAATCATTAGGTAATGGATATTATACAAATAATTCCATTTTGCAAACAAAAAATCTAGAATCAAATTATCTGCACAGTGGTGTCTTTGACATCCTATCCATCTCAAGACAATAAGAATCGATGGTTTTATTAACATCCTATGCAACTCCTGAGATATAGCTAACACTCTGAAATTCTGTACTAGAACATTGAACTTGAGTATTCAATTGCTTGGAACAGACACACAAAAAAACCATCTCGTATGATGCAAAATCTTATTAAAAATGTAATGGCACAGTTCTAGAAGAGATGCTTACCATAGTTCCTTTCATCTAGTGAGTTTGAATCTCAGTAGAATTTACTGGGGACTGTTTCTGATTTCAGAAGATGAGACAAGAATTTGATATCCCATCCCTGGGCAAATGCAGCTTTCCCTCCCTATAACATTCCATTTATCCATTCAATCATAATGAAACATAATCTGCACCCAAGACATGCAGTGTCCTCCTCCCCTTAGAAATGATCATAATTTGTTAGGCAGCTTTTGATATTGCTATCTGAAATGAAGCCAATGTAAACCAAAGCCCATTTATGTATTCAATTTAGTTTTTTTTTGATTAGAAAATGAATCAAACCATAGATACAGGCAATAGACAATAAAATTGTATAAAATTGTATAAAAACGATAAAGAAATAAAAGACAGTAAATAAAATGTTTAAATATCATAGCAGCATACAGTATATTAGAAAGATCTAAATTCTCAGTTATTCATAAACTGTTCTAAATATGAGCAAGGTTAGATGGCATTACATTAATATTACAAGCTTATTCTTAATTACTGAAAACCTGATCTTCATAAGAGGAATGACAATAGAATTTTAACAGGATAGCGCAGACACTCTGAAACATGACATTTTAAAATGCTGACTTTGTTAAATGCTTTTTGCAGTAGCTTAATATTGAAGAAACAGTTAGTAGCCTCATCAATAAGACTCAAATGTATTCTAAAAAGTTAATATTCCATTCCCTCCACTATTTTCTATATTGCCTCATTCTAAGTTTTTGTTATTGAGGGTTCATTAATCCAATGAAAACGGTTTCTGTCATGATTACAAATTAGAGAACTCTGTACAACTAGTTGAGTTTTATCCAATGTGATAGACGGATCTACTTGTACAAATATCTAATATATATTGTATTAAATGTCATTATTTAATACAATTTTAATAACCATTGATAGCCCTAGGAAGTCTACTCTTTTGTTTTCACAGTGACTGGTTCTACTGGTTCTATTCTTTTGCATCTACACCAGTAGTGGGTTGCTCCTGGTACA